>DF239594.1:159608-262986 GCA_000507305.1 Breviolum minutum Mf 1.05b.01 | reverse complement strand
AATTTTCTTTTTGCATAGGTGACACGTTCGAAGCCAAGGAGTGTTTGAAGGCGTGGAACCGGTTATTTGGAGCTGAGGTTTTTTGGGACATCTCCGTTTTTTCAAGGGAAATCCAGGTATATCCGGCCTTGGGAAAAGGAACATAATCTTCAAAAGTGCCGTTTTGGGAGGGGCTTTTGTTAGTTCCCAACATATCACTGAACTTGAAATAATTCTTTTTATTTCTAACCTGATGATCTCATCAAATCTTTTATTAATTAGGGTAAAATTAAACCATTCCCAAATTGCTTGCTTAACCTTTTTTTAAATGTTGTGTGTTGATCAGAAAATTTTGGGAGCGAATCAAGTAGGGGAAATCCTCTATTTCTGGGAAACCTAGGTCGGTGAAATATTATAATTTGGCCAGAATGATGCCATGATAGATTGGGTTGTTCCCTTTCCCAGGATGCCAGTCACCACTAGGATTTTCACATTTTTTAGGCTCGGGGATCCCGAGCTTAAACCTTCATTTGCCACTATTACTGGGAAGGGGGACAATGCGAGTGGTAGGTAGGTTATCATAGGGGTCAAAGAGAGACATCCTTTCAGGAATCACACCATCTGGGTTTCAGGTATTCATGGTCCCAAAATTTGCAGGGTATAATATTTGGTTTCATAGATTCTTTTCTAGGAATTTCAAAGAATTGTAACTATTTTCATGATCCAAACACTTAAAATTGATGAAACTGCCGCGCCAAAGAGTCCGATTCCGATTTTGGTGGGTGAGGCGTGCGAAGTTCAAACTCGAAACATTGAATCGTTCCAATGCAGCAAGGTTTGAAAAGCCGAAACACTTTGCAAACACATGACAAAGCGTTGTATGAAAAATGTTTGTCGGGAAAAACATCTTCAATTTCACAACTTCACCACAACAGATGATACACCAAAATCAACCAAAGATCTCCAAGATTTGGTTGTAAAACCCGAAGAATCAGATTCCCGGCACCTGAAAAAATCTCGGGATCCATAACTCCAATTGGAATCGACCGCAAAAATCCATCCAAAAACACCGGTGAATTTTGACGGACGTCAGGCTTTAGAAGGACGTTGGGAAAGTACCTTAAAAGCCTGGCGTTATGACTTTGATCGAAAGAGGCGGGAAGGACCTTTCTCTATTTGTTGGGTTGAAGGCGGGAAGTTTGGGCAGCATTTTCTTAGGGTGGTGGGAAGCATGGTTCGGTAAAGGAAGAAAAGTAAGAAAAGTGAAGTACATGAGATGTACTACCATGGCGTTTTTGCCATCGTTTTTATTTTTTGCCAATAAGCTGCTTTTAAATACCAGACGGCACCTTTTAGACGGTTGAAACTCACCACTTCTCACAGCACCACCCTGGAATTCGATGCAACGAATGCAACGAGGTCCTTGCTTCAAGCGCTGAAGGATGGAGGATGGAAGGTTGAAGATCATGCCAAGGTGGCCGAGGATCCATGAGGGTCCCCCACTTGGGGGATCATCCCATTTAGGATACGTGGTTACCCATGGTGATCGTAGGTCCCCTAAGGATCGGGGACCTAATCCCCTTCCAAATGGGCGAAATTTATGGCTGAAATAAATGGGGGTGATCCTAACTACCTCCAAGCACCCACCAGGCTGCCACCGTTTGAATTGGCAAGACATAGCCGTAGGCCGTTAAAAAGCTGGTAAGGGGTTGAATTTCAACCATGAAGCCTTAGCAAATCCTTTAAAAAATCCCTTAATAAAGCCCGAAAATGCCAGCCCTGATATAAGGCGCCTTAATGCCTTATTGAGGGATTAAGGGATTGTTCAGGGTTCATGGTTATTTTTCATACCCCATGTAACAGGGCAGGCTAGTTCTTGGGGGGACCGTGCCATTCGAAGGGGGCTGGGCCCCTTGAATTCTCATGACAAATGCTTGGGATGGGATAGGGTGGTGGTTGGTGGGTGTGCTACACAGGAATCGCCCAGGTAAAAAAAGGGTGGCTTTAAAAAGATGGATGGTTTCTTTGCGACCCATGTTTTTTTTGGATGATGTTTGTCAGTGGATTTTCATTTTTTGCAAATCGTTTATTCGGTCAGAAGGAAGTCTTCTGATCCTAAGCAGCAATGGACCGGACCGCAGAGCCCTTTGGAGAATGGCCATAGGATTCCAATTGAATTCGCTGGTGTTTTTGACCATCCCAGCTGGTCAATCTGATGATGTCTATCAAAAGTAGTAACCAACAAAAACTTGAATCATGTCTCAAGTGGAAGGACATGTTTTGGAGGATGTTTTTTTTGTAAAGGCATTTTATTTTGGGGGAATCACTTGAATCTATATACTACCCCTCCACCCAGGATTCCAGTTTTCAAATTCTATACTCAAAAAAAGTGTAAGGTCGTCATCCTGGTGGGTTTTCGGGGTACACTCTGGGATCAACTAACATAGCTGGCAATGGAAAATCCCACCATGAATGAGCCGATGAATGTATCTCCTATATGAAAAAAATGGTGGACATTTTCCAGCCATTTCTATGTTAGTGTTACCAGAGGGTATAGAAAAACCCATGGGTTTTCACCGACGTTGATGCACTTTTTTGGCTGGAAAAACAGCGTGGCTTCACGCCTCCGACAGTGTTTCCCAAACGTTGCGATTTGCCGCTGATATCTGGGCCATGGGACCTCCCCAACGACGTGTGAAGTTCTTGTGACTTGGCAGCCATTACTATGGGAAAACTGGTGAAAAACCCAGCTGTGTCACCCCGCGATTCTTGAAAAAGAATCCCGGTCTGTTACATACATGAAAAAGCTGAGCTTTTGGCACTTGTGGATGAAGGATGAATTGGCCCTCAGGGGCCCATGTGTTGAAATCTATCAGATATTTATTGACATACTAGGGAGTGGTGAGTTTATCACATCTGAAATTGTTACGGGCCCCAGCTTTCTTGGAATTATCACATCCGAAACTCTCCCCCCAAAACCATCAAAACCGCGGGTGAATCCGCAGAGATTTTGGATGTTCATCATCTTTGAGAAACTCAGGTTCGGTCACCTGAAGAATTGTGCCTCAGCTATTTTAGAGTGAGGTTGGTCCGTAGATTGGCATTTAAGGACCAGATTACTCTCAAGTGCATCGAATCACTAGAAAATCAGACTTGGGATTTATTGGATTTGATGATGATGATGATGATGATGATGATGATGATGATGATGATGATGATGTAGTGTTTTTTTGGTTTATATTTATATCACCATTGAACTGGTGATCGCCGGATTTCTGAACCATCAAGAGTATTTTGTAAGGTATCTCAGGTAACTTTGTGAAATTTCGCATCTGAAAGCTTCACCCCAAAAGGAAGTTGCAAAATTTATGGCGAGCCGATGGAGTTTTCACCTGGATGTAAGCAGGTACTACAACATCCCAATATGAATTTCATTGCAACCTACAACCGAAAAGAAGAATATATATATATATATAATATATATATATATGGTATGCAAAAAGGACCCACCCACATTCAAAAGTGTACAATATTTATGCAGGTAATAAAACAAGCCCAAGGATTTCAAACGTCTATGGTATTTGTTTGGGGTTGTGTTTTTTTGTTCAAGGTACCGATGAATGTTGCGCACCTTCCAGGTGAGATATCTGGGGGGTTTGGGGGCGATGTTGAAAACATTTGACCAGTGGATATGGAGAATATCCCATACGGTTTATTTGGAAGAGAAATCCCAAGGCCAACCACCTGGGATGGTGCTAAGACCTTGTAAGTACATGGGATATTTACCATATCAACTGGTGCAGGATTTCTGAACCATCAACAGTACTGTTGATGGTTCAGAAATCCTGCACAGTTTGTTGAGGTAACGGTAGTTTTATCTACCATTATTTACGGGTTTTATAGAAACCCGGATGGTTGTTTGGGATTTCTGAACCATGAACAGTATTTCCGGGGGGGTTTCATATATATATATATATACATATAGCCACTGGTGCAGGTTTTGTTTTCATCAGGAGTAGCTGTTATCTTTCATTGGTACCTGCCACAGGCTCACGATGAATGCATTTTTTCCAAAGGGAACATTTCTCAGAAGCAAATCCAAGAAACGATGACGTGATTCACATTTCAACATCCCTCCATGAGAGGTTTCTAACATCACAAGTTAAACGTGGCCTCTATAGATTCTTTTGGCTGATTTTTTTCAAAAAAAACCCCTGGGATTGTTTCACTCATCCTTCAACATCCTTCAACATCATGAGAAAAATTCACAAAAAAACCAACCAACAGCCACCCAACCCACTCATCCTTCACCCAACATCAAAAAATTCACCCAACCAACCAACCACCACACACACACACACACACACACACACACACACACACACACACACACACACACACCAACCAACCAACAGCCACCCCAAACCCCATCGGCAACACGGGACGACATCGGAATCCTTCGACCCGAAATCTCAAGGCCTCCAAGTTTGAGCCTGGTCCCTTGTCGCAATGATCCGGCCACCGGTACCTTGGTTGTTTTAGATTAGGTGTATCTGGGGGTTTCCTAAAATGGTGGTACCCAGCAACTATTGGTTTTCCTACTAAAAATGACCATTTTGGTTCATTTTGGGGTGTTTTGGGGGTAGCACCATTTTAGGAAACACCCATCTGGTGTGGGCTGGTGATGGAAAATCTGGGGTCCCCCGAAAAGCCTCGTAACAACAAAATCACGTCCAAATAGCATTCCAAAAAAATCCATTTTCAGAAAAAAATCAGAGAAAAACATATCCAGAAATACCTTCAGGAAAATCAACATGTCACCTGGAAAGGGAGGGACTCATTTTCAAAATTAAAATTAGTCTTCCAATCAGTTATTTTTTCCAGGAGATATGTTGGTTCGTTAAGTCAAACCTCCATTTTTTTTTGAGTGCTGTTTTCTTTTGGGGGTCATATTTTTCGTTGACTCCTTGACCAACTCTTTGAAAGGTGCTTTTTCACGAAAGATCAGTTTCCCGCTAATGATGTTGGCTCTGGTGCTGGCCTTTCTATATGTACCTGCTGAATGAATGGTTGAACTTTAAACATGTTGGAGGCCTGGACATCCTACTAAAAAAGAGGGTCAACTCAGCAGCCAAGTATACCTGGAACCCAAATGACCCCTGTTTTGGTCGAATTTTGGGCCTCCAAAATTCGAGGGTAGCCAAAAAAAAAGAAGGGACATTCGCATGCTCCAGGTATTTCTGTGTTTTTTTTTTTGAGTGCCAAAGAGGGGCCAGGTATATGTTTTTTTCCTCATTGCAGATGTCCAAACAGAAAAAACATGAGAAATCGCGGCATTCTTTCGACGAAAAGATGAGACATCTCACCTGCTCAGAGCTTCTGTTGTAGTATCATCAGCGGAAAGATCAAGAAGAAGGCTCAAGGTTACAAGACCAAACTCGAGAGTGCCGTTTCTCACACACTTTCAATATAGATGATTTCTTGGGGCCAAAGCAGAAACGAGCATTTCAGTTTCAGGATATCTTGGACAAGACATTTTCCGACCCCTACTAACCATCCCCTCCGAAAAAATAGGTGGTGTTTTGCAATATTTTATATTTTCCCCCCGAAAATTTGGGGGAAGATGAACCCAATTTGAGGATCATATTTTTCAGATGGGGGGGTGGTTCAATTCAACCACCAAAACGACCGAAGAAAACCTTGCGACAAAAAAACCACCAACTGCCATGCGGCCAACCAGTCAGGCTATAACTGGAAGAATGTCCATGAGGACCTGGAAGCAGGTCGTGTGGTCCGGAGATGATGGGTATGAAATTCCTTGGAGTTTGTTGAAGAAGTTGATTTGGGGGTTTCCTAAAATGGTGGGTTTCCCCAACAGGCCCATGGGTCTTCCTACTAAAAATGATCAGCACTTGGGCTGTTTTGGGGGTACCACCATTTAAGGAAACACCCATTTAGATTTTCACCATAGGATCCATGGAAAGCTGGTATATTTGCCAACATTTGGTTGACTTCTACTATGATGGGACTTTTCTCCCCTGATGTGACGAAATCGGGAATGGTGTCCGTAGCTTTTTTCGAGATGTGACTTAAAAACACCGCCTGATGTGACTTTGCACCGCTGGTGCGTGTATGGTAAAATAATGGTAAAATGTAGATAACTTATGGGCTTTGGATTTGTTTCGTTAACGTGAATTTTTACGCTTATGAATCCCATGGAAATCATCACCATTAAAAGCACCTTATAGGCAAAATCTAAGAAAAAAGGACATCTGAACGACGAACAGTCATAAGATTGCCTGGCCGTGTGGTGAAAGGTTGAAACCTGGCAGGGGATTCTTTTCGAATTGATGTTGTGTTCCCTCCTTTTCGAACATCTACCCTCTTGGGAACTAACATATCCCATCAAAAATCACTTTTGAAGATGATTTACCTTTTCCCCTGGTGGGATAGGTTAGTTCCCTGGAGGGTATAGAGAATCATTTTGATGTCGGATGTCGCCATTCATTGCTACCAAAAATCCAAGTCCTGTTGAAAAAAAATCAACCTATGGAAGCCACACTGCCCCTTCAACTCGGCCTTGCCGAGATATATGGATGGAAATCCGAAAATAGTGGGTTTTTTTCCCCCCAAATCATCCATTTTTCATAGGGTTTTCCATGATTTTCACCATCCATTTTGGGAATACCCCTATGTTTGGAAACACCCATATATGTATAACCTTGAAAAACACTCACCCCATCTAACTTTCAGAGAGCTTTCCTCACCATCCCGGCCTCCCATCCGATGTTTCCGGATTGTCAGTTGGATCCACCTTTTGCAGCTGTTCGGATGGCAATAGCAAATGGAAGGTTTTATAAGAATCACCTACACCCTGGAACATGGAAACTCAAAATGGAGGTTTTTTTTAGATGATTTGCCTTTTGAATTGGGTGATTTTTAGGTTCCATGTTAATTTTCAGGAGTGTACTGAAAATATCTGAAGTCATCCTGGGTTCTAACTAAACATCCTTGGGTGATGCGGGTTAGAAAAAAAACCCAACCTATCTCATCAACTCCAGCAGTTCCGGCACGGCACCGGAAAGGTCTTTATGCTGGCAACTACGGTTGGGATCATGCTGCCTATTGGGGTATTGCTGAAGCCAAGGCAGGTGTGGATTTGAAGGAATGGTACAAGACACGCACCGAGGCGCCCAACCAGAGGGGAGTTGGGGGTTGGGGGTTGGGGGGGTTTTGTTTGGCGGAGCCGAACGGATCAAATCGATGACTGATTGGCACCAGCAATTTGAATTTTTATGGTTGTTGTTGTTGTTGTTGTTGTTGTTGTTGTTGTTGTTGTTGTTGTTGTTGTTGTTGTTGTTGTTGTTTTTTTTGGGGACAGTGAGGTGTTTTTTTGGGGAGAGGGTACTTCAGCAGCTTGTTTTGCTGATTGGTGGCATGTTACCAGGATCGAATTCCTTCTCGAATCCGGCTTTCCTGGAATGGTAAATCACCACTAGTCACCAACTAACCATTACTAGGTGGTGGCAACTAAGATATTTTTTATGTTCACCCCGAAAATTGGGGAAGATGAACCCATTTTGACGATCATATTTTTCAGATGGGTTGGTTGAAACCACCAACCAGTTGACCATCACTTGAAATCAGCACAGCCAACGGGGTAACCTTCACCAGGTGATTTTGAAGATGGAAAAACAGTTGAAATACTGCACAGCTATATGGGGGAATATTTCATAAACCATGAAATATATGTATCCCGTATCCCTATGAAAAGACAAGCTGGTATTTCATGGAATCCGTCTTCGGCCGGGGCACTTGTTGGANTGTTGTTGTTGTTGTTGTTGTTGTTGTTGTTGTTGTTGTTGTTTTTTTTGGGGACAGTGAGGTGTTTTTTTGGGGAGAGGGTACTTCAGCAGCTTGTTTTGCTGATTGGTGGCATGTTACCAGGATCGAATTCCTTCTCGAATCCGGCTTTCCTGGAATGGTAAATCACCACTAGTCACCAACTAACCATTACTAGGTGGTGGCAACTAAGATATTTTTTATGTTCACCCCGAAAATTGGGGAAGATGAACCCATTTTGACGATCATATTTTTCAGATGGGTTGGTTGAAACCACCAACCAGTTGACCATCACTTGAAATCAGCACAGCCAACGGGGTAACCTTCACCAGGTGATTTTGAAGATGGAAAAACAGTTGAAATACTGCACAGCTATATGGGGGAATATTTCATAAACCATGAAATATATGTATCCCGTATCCCTATGAAAAGACAAGCTGGTATTTCATGGAATCCGTCTTCGGCCGGGGCACTTGTTGGACCGTTTCGCGCCAAAAAAACGAGGCCGAATTCTATCTCCCCGAGTTCAAAGGTTTGATCGACGATCCTCAGACGCACAGCTGCTTGGTCGAAGAAGGCGTTGCCAAGGGATGGGTTGTTTCGACGCGCGAAGCAAAAGTGCTTCGAAGTTTATGCAAAAGCACCTTTTTCTTTTAGAAAAACAAACAGTTCAGAAGTTAAAACATGACGGCTTGGGAAAGGCGTTTTTTGTATAAACAACAGGATGTATTGGAAACATGGCCGAAACTGGAAGTAACATGGACCCTGCAAAAAACATGTGATTAGAAAATGATTGTTCCCTGTCCCTTCCTGGCGCAAATGCCATTGCCTCTTTTCAGTGGGATCTATACGTACAAGTAACGATAAGGAAGCGATAAATCGGAGGCAGATTACACCCTTGGATTTTAGGCGGCATGAATTCTGTGAATTGTCAGTATAATACTGTACAAAACATATGGGAATCATTTTTCGAAAAAGAAGACGAGCCAATTTATTAACACATGTTGTTTTTTGTCCAAGAAATTGACAATGAAATCTAGGTGGTGGTTTCGCCAACTCACATATTTTTTATTTTCACCCTGAAAATTGGGGGAAGATGAACCCATAATTTTGACGAGCATATTTTTCAAATGGGTTGGTTCAACCACCAACGACCGAAAACCTTGCGACAAAAAAAACACCTTGCTGTTTGCGACCAAACAGATGATTTTCCGAAATTCCAGGGGGCCGGTGTATTCTCAGGTTCCAGCCGTTAATCTTCCGGGGTGAAAAACTATGGACACATCATCGCTGGTCAACCTACCCCCCCCAGAAACAAGGGTGTAATAAGGTCTTATTAAGGGAAACCAACGGAGTTAATAAGCCCTTCATAAAGCCCTAATGGACATTGTTTTAATGGACATGCCAATCTCCCACTTGTCAACCCTTAACCCAACCGAGCCGACCGAGGAGATTGGGATCGGATTTCGACCTTTGATCCCTTGGGTATGACGGCGCATCCTCCGACCATCGCAGCATGCAAAGCCAAGCTGGATATTCCCGAGCTTAAGGTGGGCCACACCAACAACTGGGGGTCCAACAACGACAAGAACCGGATGGTTGTTTCTATTTGCACCCCTGAAGATTAACATGACATTGGAACATCTCTTATGTTCAATAGGAAATACATCTTCAAATGTCTGATTTTCAATTGAAGATTAACAGCTTGAACCTGAAAATGGATGCTTTGGAAGATGATTTTCCTTTTCAAACAGGTCTATGCTCAGGTTCCAGCCGTTCATCTTCCGGGGTGTTAGTTTCCTGAAACTAATAGTTAGCAGCTGGAAAATAGCATGGCGATTGCCACTCAACTCCCATTAGTTTTGGTTTATCATAGCCCCTTACATGGCTCGCCACCGAACTTGGGGGTGAAACGCCATCTACTTTTTTTCAGATGGGGACCACCTGAAAGCTTCCCCAAGTTTAGCGACCTGAAAATGATGGTTTCAAAAGCGGGAATCTCCTATTCCTTTTCGTGCCATTTTCAGCTGAACCCATGTGAAACTTCGGGAGGGTACCCTTCCTAAAACTAATAGTTAGTTTGCACCTAAAAATGGATGCTTGGAATACGATGAACTTTCCTTTTGGGAAGTTTGGGCCTATTTGCAGGTGCGGTGGCTGTTAGTTTCAGGGAGTGTACCCCAACCAAAAAACAGGTTGAGAAGAGTGGATGGGGGATTTTTTTTGCACTTTTTTTTTAATTTTCTTGGGGCATCTCAACTGTACTCCGGTGAACAAACATAGCTAACAGCTGAAAGATGGAACATGAATGACGATGTATCTCATTCAAAACCCTGGGAATTTCGTTGTAGTTGCCATGTCTTTCTTGACCAGGTACACTGGTTGACCTAAAGACAAGCAAAATGAACCTTATCCCTCATGAACGTCGGAAAGTTTGGTTTTGCTTGGGGATTTTCGGCAGTTCCCTTCCCATAGTCCAAATAGTACACTCGCTAAAACTAACAGCCAAAGTTCCTTCTTCCTAAAAGGAGAGTAGTTTTCCAACCCTCATTTTTGAGGGGCGAACCGTTAGTTTTTAGGGAGCAAAGAGAGGTTGTAAAGTCCCGCAACTTATAGGCAGCCGGACCCAGTAGCTGATGGGGTTTATCACTCAAGTTCATTGCCGGAAAAGTTTGGGAGCTAAAGGTTCTGACCCTCCTGAAAAACTAGCAGGCCACCAAAAGCCCACGGAAAAATGCGGGTTGGAAGAGAATCATCCTTTCCTTTGGGGTGTTTGGTTGGCCGATTCTTTTTCAGGGGGCAAACTGGCTTTTGCCGTTTTAGGGAGTATAATTTAAGTGAGAAACTCACTCACTTCCTCCAATCTTGTGTGCCAAAAAGGGGATTTTTTTACTCCTTCTCCCAGAATCATGGTGGAAAATGGTTCAGTGGAAAATGGGGATTTTCTTTGAAAGTAGTAACGATTCTATTGGAGATACTGTACACCCATTTTTTCCACGAAAAAACCGAAAAAAACCCATGGATTTTGGGAAAAAACTTTGTGGCCCACATTTGTTTCAACAACTTTGGGATGCGCCCCCGGATGGATCAATGCCCTCAGGGTTTGGTGCCAGATGGTGAAATCGTTTTACCTTCCATGGAAATCGTGACCTCCAAATGTGCCTGGCGGCATGGATGGTGATGGTGGCGGCGGTGGTTGGAAGCATGTACCGGTTTTGTCTATTAGATATGGGTGGGACTGGTATATTCTAACGGTCCATGTTTGGGGTGAATACATATCATATCAGAATATCATACACATATCCCTACTGTAATGTATGCTTCTGGTGATTATTCTTAGCAATGTTCTATGAAGAGGGCCCCGGCCCGATATTACTGTTTTATGAATGACCTAGTGGTTGCTTGAGCCACGAAAATCGGGTTGGTTGATGTGTATATGTAAAATATACTGTATGTAAAAAGGATTATACTAAGTACTTGCTACTCTAGATTCTGATAGTCCATTGTGGAACCCCCTAAGAATCAACCAGTACTGGGATGGGATTCCGAGTTTTTAATTGGGGCGTAGTTTGGTCCCTTAATGCAATAGATCCTTTCAAATTGAGGGGTTTCTGCGGGGTTTCCCAAATTTACCAAAATTACAAATTCCGGTTTGAAGTATGGGATGGGTCCCAAACAAGGAGTCAAAAACCCTCCCCAAAATGGCCTTTCTTCAATGTGTAACTGTTTTTTATTTTCAACCCTACTTGGGGAAATACTCCAATTCGACGAGCATATTTTTCAAAGGGGTTGGTTGAAACCACCAACTATAGAGGAGTTATTTTTCACCCTAAAAAAACTGGTGGTCTTCCAGTGGCCCTTCAACTTGGACTCCCACAGGTGCTATCAGCTATGCTTGGAACATTCCTCTCTTAGCTGGACGTGTTGGTCTCAGTGAAGAGGAGATGCGACAGGTGCGACTTTTTTGTCCGTGGGGTGTTGCTTCCCAAAAAAACAACGAATGCCATAATATAGATATGGGGGTTTCCTAAAAAATGGTGGGCCATTAATTCGGGATTCCGGCCTTCATAGTTGGCGTTGCCGGGGAAGTGTTTGGGTGTGCGCTCCAGGGATGCGTTGTATCTTTCTTGGAATATCGAAGTGGTGGCGGATCTTTTTTGCCAAGCACGAACAAGTAGCGCATTTGGGCGTCCAACTGGAAGTGATGGTTTGAACATGTTTGGTGATTTTTTTTGGTAATGGTTGAGGTTTTTGTGAACATCCAGAGTAATGGTTTATCAAATGGTTTACCGGATTTCATTTACAACTCTGTTTGTTCGTGTACCCCAGAATTCAGGGGATGAAACTGCTATGAACATGGCCAAAAATCCCCCAGCATTGAACATGGGTCTTCTGATGATTTCTATTGATTTGATGCTTAACATTTACAGTCCGGTAAACTAACATAGCAATGGGAAATCCACCATTTGAAGATGTATCTCCTATTGAAAAATGGTGGTTTTCCAGCCAGCTATGTTAGTGTTACCAGAGGGTAGTGATTTTCAGTCTTTGTTTTTGTGTGTTTTCGGGTGCCTCCTGACGTCTACCCTATGCACCTGAGTGGTCTCAGCTGATGAGCACCCCTTGGAACCAAGAGGACATAGATTTGGGGCCCTCGTGTAACTACCCAAGACTGGATGTTAATATGTACCGAATAAACTCAATAAGAGTTCCCAAATGAAGGTTTATAGTAAATTTAACGGGGGAATCCCTTACTGAAATGTGCGGACTTCCCAAAACTAAGAGCCAAAAGCTTCTTGGAAACAGGCCGTTTGACCCCATAAAGGAAAGGGAAGGATTCGGCTCCCAAGCATCATTTTTCAGGGGCGATTTGTGGGAAACTTCAGGGGTTCTTTTGGTCCATCCATGCTACAAGTACTTATCTCTCGTGCTTGATATTTTTGAGCTATAGCTATGTCCAAGTGAACATGTGTTACTCCGGAAGATGATCAATCATTTCCTACTTTTTGTGATTGAGTATGTGGGATGATCCAAAGATTCCTCTTGAAAAAAAACACCTTCAAGAGAGGAAGACATGGATGCGCTTTTCGGCTTAGAGAAGTGTTGCAAGCTTGCTCAAATTGTACGTAGTAAACTCCTGGTAAACATGTGAGCATGGTTTTGAAGGACCCATGGTTGTTTGGGTCATAGGCTAGGGGTGAAAAACTACCCTTATTGACATTGACTGCACATATATATTATATACACGGTATATATTGATTGGGATTAGGTCGCTCATCATGAAATGTGAATTACAGTACTGTAAATCATTATGCGATAAGTGAGATGCGATACATTTTTGTTTGTGGTTCATACATTTTCCTGTCAATTTACGTGACTGTATTTTTGTGTACCGTTCCCACCTACATATACTGCTTGACCAATCTGTCAATGTCGGGTTTCGATTTTTTGCAGCTTACCAAAGTGCAGCCAGGCGTTGTACAAATACTCCTATGCTACTCGGCCAACACCACGTCAATCTTGAGTAGGTGGTCGTGTGTAGGGTGCTGACTGTGGGACTGTGGCAAACATACCCTCCTCTTCGATTGGTGCCAAAGTTGTTTCAGGGGATATTTTTTGAGAAACCTTTGAGGCAAGTGTGGTTCATTCCAGTAATATCTACAGGATGTGCCTGATACCCCCCCTGAGAACTAACATGGAACCTGAAAATGATGGTTTCTAATAGGAATCTCCTCTTCCAGGGGGCCCCCATTTTCACGTTCCATGTTAGTTTTCCGGGGTGTATTCAGTACTGGCTTGCTCTGTTCGGATTTGTTTCGGATTGATTCGTTTGATCGCTGTAAATCTTTGGTCGAGTCAACGCTCTGGATTTTTTCACCGGTCAAAGATGTCTTCATGATTTTGTCGTGATATTTGCACTTTCACTCCGGTAATCTAACATAGCAATGGAAAATCCACCATTTGAAGATGTATTTCCTATTCAAGATGGGGATTTTCCATTGCTATGTTTGTTTACCGGAGGGTATTTGCACTTTTACCCGTTCAAAAAGCAACATTTATCCGCATCGCATCTGTATTTTGGATGTTTCCGAACATAGTAGGGGAAATCCCCCCAGATCATCCATTTCAATAGGGGTTTTCCATGATTTTCACCATCCATTTTGGGGGCCCACCCCTATTTTTGGAAACACCCATTTCTACTAGCAGATTTACTCATTTTCAGGTGGAAAACACTGAATCAGGTGCCTGTGACAGTTAACTACTATAAGTGGATTTATCCCTAGTTATATCCCATTTACAACCATGGTGAAATAGGGTTTGCTGGGGGGGGCCCTTCTTGTTCGAGCTTGTGACGAAATTCACATTCACCCCAACTGAGCTCTTTGTAGAGTCAATCCACGAGTCGACACGTCTTCTTTTGACGTTTCTTCTGGATAATTTGCCTGGGGTTATGGCAACTTTAACAAAACACGATGTCTTTTTTTTGGCAACTTTTCCAGGTTATCTGTTATATCAAAACTCCTAACCAACCAACCAAGCAACCGACCAACCGACCAACCAACCGACCAACCAACCAACCGACCGACCGACCGACCGACCGACCGACCGACCAACCGACCATAACACATCATTTAATTACTCCAAATTCCCCCCCTTGCTGAAGGTATCCACCGTTGGAACCTTTGCGCACGCACCGAGGATAGCCGTCTTTTGGACCCCAAAGTCAAGACGTATCTTCCGGCCGTGGGTGGTCTGACCATCTACACCTTCGGCGATGCGCGGAAGTTGAAGGATGAAAAAACCGAGGTGAGGACATTTCCCTATTTTCTGTAGGAAATACATCTATAAATGAAATGGTTCATTTTCTATTGATATCTTAGTTTACCGGAGTGTACAAAAGTGCTTTTTTCATTGAATATGGCATGATTTTGACATATTCCTTTCAAAACACCAAGATTCTTTGACTACTTACCATGAACTCACCCACCTTAAATACTAATGTGAAGGCATTCATCGCTGTGGCCAGGTGACGGTGCGTGTGCATGACGAGTGTATTGGTTCGGATGTCTTCGGTGCCAGAGCTGGTTGAATGGTTAGTTGGACGGCTTGGTCCTACTGTTGATGGTTCCGAAATTTCAAACAACCACCTGGAATGGTGCTAAAACCTCGTAAATAATGGGATAAACTACCAACCTCACCTGGTTTTCTCGCCGGATTTTTTGCCTCAACAGTACGGTTGGAGGACTCTGCGGTTGTGTTTTTTTTCTTCAATCCCCTTTGAAGAGTCGTGACTGATTCGGGGAAAAAACATGGGGGATTCTTTTTCTCCTAAAAGCTAAGTGAATAGTCAAGGAAAATCCGAGGTCGGTGCATTCGACCATGTCAGGGTCACTTGATCACTTTATTGGTCTCCTTTTTTTATCCCTTCTCTCCGTAAATCAAATAAATCATTTATTTTCACCGCTACTTCGGAAGGGTTTCCACGTTGACCAACATATTTTGCAGATGGGTGGCTTAACCACCAACTGGCTAAATAAATCCAACCATTCTCAGGTAATTTTGCTAGCGAATTCCCTTGTTGTTTCACCCACAAATATGAATTTCGAAGAGTTTTTTGCTTTGCTGTAGGTGTTTTTAGCTATCTTCTACCATGGTAAAATCACAACACTGTAATTTTAAACTTCTTAACCTTTGGCCCCTGTCTTCTGCAAAGTTTAAGGAAAGATCTGTACATGTCTACTTAGCAGACTTAGCAGTTCAGCGCAAGTTTGAACATGTAGATAGCAACTGGGGGTTATATATGTCCAAATATATTTCTCCAAAATGGCTTTCCAAGTCCCCCTGAGTAAGACTTAAAACCCTCAGCTACTAATCTACATTGTACGACTTGTATGTTGACCCTCCAGAAATATCAAGGCCGGGTTGGGTTTGGTCGGGTTCCGGCAAAATCATCAAGGCCGTATTTTCTGGAACTTTGCGCCTTGCACCACTGAAGCACCCGAGGTAGCGACATTTGCAGTTGCCGACCATATTTGCTTTTTGCCATTGAGCAAGCAGTAGCCTGTGCTCAAAGAGGCCCTTCACGAAAAAAACGCTTCAATGTGGAAATGACGGATGAATGCAATGTTTAGTTGGAGGAAAGGGTAATGGGGAAACCCAAGAGAACGTTTTTTTTGATGAACATACAGCCATCAGTCCGAATCGGTTCTAATTTTCAATACCAACGTACTTGAAAAATTGGAACATGAGTATGTATTTGGTTGTTGCTTCGCATACAAGCATTCTCTTTTTGATGCCCGATCAACGACAACAACAACAACAACAACAACAACAACAACAACAACAACAACAACAACAACAACAACAACAACAACAACAACAACAACAACAACAACCACAAGAAGAACGAGAAGAAGAGTCGAGGAACAGAACCTCAAAACCGTTTTGCCTTTTCCATAGCCTCAACCTTTAGATCTTTCTTTCAAAGGGCATTCAACCAGACATTTCAATCATTCCACTGCAAAATTGGTAGATGGTACCCTTAGCAGCAGCGAAGTCCCACTGCTTACTTGGAGTTCCAGGTTTTGGTTGGGAAAACTCCGAAATCCCCGAATCTTTTTTGAGGTTCTGTGGGGTTCGATTTTTTCCCAATTTTTCGTGAGAAACCCAAGTAAGTCATGGTTTGAAAGATCTTTGATGTTCACCCCCTGAAAAATGTGCAAAGCATGCACCCCATGTGAGGTTTCAAGAAACGGATATCAACAGCATTCAACATTCAACATTCAACATCAATACCGGTTCTGAAGTCATTTTTTCTTCTTTGTCTAGGATACCAACTAGGAAGCCAACACAAAGACAGCAAAAACTCCGAATGAGTTTTCTGAAGTTCCGATGATTGGCCGATGATTTTTCTGATGATAGTTTAAACCTTCGTTTGTGCATCTACCCCGCTACAAACACAGGATGCAGGTGACTGGCGCATAAGGTTTTGGATAGAGATTCCATACCCCCCCAACAAAAATGTCATGTCGTCAACGAGGAATCCGCATCCCGCATCTACCGGGGGGTCCGGCCCGGTAGTTACCGGAGGGTGAGATTCCCAAGGGCGGCGTAGGGTTGGAAACTCCAACCCAACCGGCCAGGTGGTGTGGGTATTGTGATCTACTTCCGAAAGGAAGGCCGCAGCACCTTGGCTTCATGACGGGGTGACGCCGCCTTGTTGGTGGAATGTCACGACATGTTTGTTGCGGCGAAAAAAAAACTCCCGGGGTTTCATGTAGCAAGATGACCTAGAGGATGTAGCAAATATGGTTGATACTGGAAGTGTTTTGCTTGTTTTTTCAATGATTTTTTTTTGTCATTCTTGATTTTTGATGGTTTATGTCTTAAAATTGAGGGTATCCAATCTACCAGATTCTTTTGTATTTGAGGATGAGTATACATAGATATGCGTTGAGTGTTTGGATGCCAACTAGTAACTAGTTATGATGGAGATGCCACTAAGCTTAGTATTGCCGTTTGCTAGTGACTGGCATCGAGATCTGTGGACGATGTTTTTCCTAATCCTAGATGGGAGAGCAATTTAGAGCCCCAGAATCCTCAAATTTAGATGGTAGTTCTGATCAATGAACTGGATTGAACATCACCATATTAACTGGTGCTCACCGAATGATTTTGTTCATCAATAGTATGTATGGCAGTAATGATTATGACATCTTGCGTTGCGAACCGATTTGCCCTCGCCTTGTACTCTTTGTGGGTGGGGGTGCGTTCCACTGTATCGCCCTGGTGCAAGAAGGATCACGAAAACATCAGAACTGAAACGAGTTCCCTGCCACTCCAGATTCTTTTAAGAAAAGAACTCAAGTTTCATTAAGTTAAGTCTATATCATACCCAACAAATCCCAACCACCCAACAACAAAACCGCAATGTCATGTCATGTAGATAGCTCCGGTCCCCCCGCCCGGGGCCCCGTTGGCCAGAAACCACTCCTACCGAGGTCTTGGAGAGGTGATCAAATTTCGTGTCTATAATGCCAGGGTGAACCAAGATGGTGGTGATCGACCAGATGCTCAGCTTGAATTTTTAAGACACCAGAAAACCACCATAAAACGAACAGCCAAAAAACGCACCTTGAAAATTTTGCCCAAATTTTGCCCCAAAAAAAGGAAATGTGAAATTCGATCATATTCCAAAAAACCATCCATTTTCAGGTGTGTACTTTTGCTTGCTGTTAGTTTCAGGGAGGGTAAAGACTTTCAGTTGTCCCTTTTGGGTGGGATAGGGGGTGATCCTTCGTTGAGTCGGGTACAGTACCTGCACTCTGCACATCTGAAAAACACTCGGGTTAAGTTAACTAACATAGCTGGCTGGAAGATGGACCCTAGGTCCTGAAGATGTAGGAATCCTATTGATCCAAGAAAGGTACAACGCACCCCTAGAGCACACCCCAGGCAATCCCCTAGCCAACTATGAAAAGAACCCCTTTATGGCCTGTTGGTAAAAGTTTAGGGGGGTGTTCCAGTTCGGTGTGTTGAAAAAACCTCAGAATTGAACAACTGGGACATGATGAAACAAAATCACCGGGGGGACCCTAAGAATCCCCGAAAACCCCTCAAAAGCCTGGCGTTTTTTTGGAGGACCCAAAAAACACCCCCTGCCGAAATGCAGGTTCAAACTCACCCTTCCATTCAAAAGGTCCCAACTGATCTTTAGAGTTGGCAAATAAAGTTTTTCACACCACGGGGTGGTCGCGAAGCGAATGTGGAGTTGACTGGGGTTTGTTCTTCCATGGGAAGAACGGGAGAGAGATGGGAAAGGTTGAGGTGCTGTGGTTTGGTCTGTTGGTGAAGTTGGTTGGTATCGTCGTTATTTCGTCCCTCCAGATGTTTTACCTTTGTTTTCTTCCGGTTTTGGTGAAATGCAACAGTTATCATGAGTAGTATAGCCTAGCCGTAATGAATAGTCGTACTATAGTTAACTACGTTGCTAGTTTTATTCTTTTCAGGGTCCGATATTGATGAAACTATGCTTATATCCACTTCGAAACAAGTAGATGGTGTGCAACTTTGCATGTATTGCTTTCCCTATCTGAATGGTGCGTATCGTGATGAGCTTGTATGAGCAGCCAGGATTTGCTTGGGGGTGGGTTTTCACCAGCCAGGTATCGTTCCACCCTTTGCTATGATACACTTTCTCACATAATCGTGGAAGTGTGGAGTCGTGGACTATGGCTGTATTTGAAAAGTTAACGATCCTATTGGAGATACACCCATGTTTCACGAAAAAAACCATGATGCCCTGGGAGGAAGGGTAGCTTTTTTTTTGGGGGGGGAAATATAAGCCCTTTGAAAAATGGCCTGTACCTCCAAACTTTCCTCTGAGGAGATGTACTTTCATCACACCGAAGCCATTGCTGGTATTCGTGACGCGCGATTTCAAACGATGATGCCGGATGCCTTGATACTTGGAGACACCCAAAAAACATAGGGGGAGAAGATAAGGAAACACTTAACTGAGAAGGCTTAGGTTGATAGGTTGATAAGCAACTACTTGATGGGTATGTGGTTTTAAGGATGTTTGGAATTCTCTCTTGATTTGGGGAAGATTTCATGTTTTCACAGTTAAAGTACTCATGAAGGTGAAACCCATTTGACGTTTTTGAAAGGTGTGGCTCGAAAACCACCTAGTAGATAAGAGTTTCTTCATGGATTCTCTTAAAACCATGGATTTTTGAGTCCTGAGTCCTTTGACAAAAAGAAGGTGTGGTGTGAAAAGGAGATTTTCTTTGGAGCTTTAACAAAAAAAATCCACAACTTCACCCAACCACTACCCGACGAGCCCGAACGAAACTACTCACCCAACTTCTGACATCGGCGCCCTAAGGAATTGGATGGGCGTACGCCGCATTGATTTGCTATGCTCCATGAGCAACGAGCGCCTTTGTGTATTTTTTTTGCTGGAGATGGGTGTAGATTCCTCTTTTTTTTTGGAGTTTAGTTTGTAGAGCAACACTTTTTTAACTCGTACATTTCTTCTGTCCACAATTTTTTTAAAAGTGGATAGTTTTACTTTAAAATATCCAATATTCTCTTTATATGTAGTGGAAATTTCCAATTTGGATTATGAATCTTCCTCTAAACTATTTCGCTGTTGGATGATGAGATCGATTTTCTATTTTCCAGGCCCAAGTCCTGAAAAGATGGCAGTTTTTGGTGTGATGACCTGGACCTTTACAACCGCGTGGGGGGGGTTGTAAAGTCGTTTCAATGGCACACATGGTATCTCTTCGGACCTATTCATAATATATATACAGAATATATATTTATATGTATATAGATATTCAAATTACTACTGTCTAAGATCTCACCCACATACCCCTGGAAGGTACCCCGGATGTTTCACCAACAGTTTATGAAGGAATCCTTTCTTTTTGGGGGTTAGGGGAAGTTTGGGGTATCTTCCCAGGGTATGTGGGCAAAATCATTGATACTGTAACCACTTTGCTAGCATCTAAGCAAATATACCTCTTGTATATCCCTGTGATCATTGTATTCACTTCTAGATAACCTCACAAATCATCCAAGTAGTATGGTCTTGTTCTATTTCTGGGTGAAGAACATCAAATTCATATCTCAATCGCAACTTGACAACTGAGCTCATTCCAAAAGTTGTTCCTTCTGGTGAACCTTCCAATATGAGCTTCATTCCGGTTCACCTGAGATTATCTCAGTTTATATACTTAGACACAAATTTGGATGGAACTTTTCTCGACGGCCCGGAAATTACCGAGGAAATACGAGGCCATCACCGGTGCTGGTATCAAAGTTGTGAAGAGAGTGGACCTTCCTGATGACTTTATCAAGGACGGCTGGCCGCTGAAAAAACGTGACATTTGGATGACATAAGTTGGATACTTGGAGGATCATCCCATGACTTGGATACGTGCTTAATACCCATGGGTGATCGTAGGTCCCCTAAGGATCGGGTTAATCCCCTTCCAAATGGGCTTTTTTATAGCTTATACATGGGGGTGATCCTAACTACTTAGGATACCTGGGAGGATCCTCCAAGTATTTCCCTACATGAATGGTTGAATTTTATGGTACCCCTATGGGAAATCCCTATGTACGCCCTATATTAAATGGATATTTATGGGTTGGATATACCTGTTTAGGGTATTGTTCTTCCCTCGTTGGACACGGGTGTCTCGTACCGGTAGGAGAGCATGAAGGTGGAACTGGATGCGAAAATCGCCAGCGGCTACCACTCTGACAAAGTGGAAGCTTCCGCGGTGTGAAAAATCCGAAGAGACACGCCACCGGAAGTGCTGGGTGTTTTTTGCATCCAAAAAGTTCACAAGAGCCCCCAGATTTGAATTTGGGCATTCAAAATTGTGTTAAGGTCAATGGTATACCCGTTATGAAAACTTTTCTTAAAGTGATTCTAAAAGATGAAAACACTTTTGCCATGTCAAGCTGGCAAACTTATCAAATGGCTTTGAAGCCATCTGGCACTGTGCTTGAAATCCTGGAGATCAACGGGTATATCTTGACGTAGTCGCGTTAAGCCCAGCTGCTTTGTTGGAGCAGCTGGCTGGAAATGTCGCGAGTTCTCACCTTTTGCAAATTTGAGGTGTAACATCTCAACAGCCGCATTGCAAGGGCATGCCTGCTGAGGAACAGTGACAGACCTGCGCCACGCGAAGACAAGAAAAGACAGCCAAATCATTGCTGGATCATTTGGGGGGCATCCCTCTTGCCAGGATGCCAGTCACCACTCGGATTTTTACATATCTTTACCTTTTTAGTAGGGGATTCCTATAAACCCTCATTTGCCACTACGGGGAAGGCGGGACAACCCCAAAGAAACACTACTTGAGAACCCAGAGGTTGAAGCAAGGGCCGGGTGGTTGAACTAAGGCGAATCACTTGACCTTGACCTTGGCATTTCTTGTGTTTTTCAGGGCAACGCTGGGTAGTTTAGAAATGGCCAAAAACACTGCAGAGCATCAGGAAAGGGCTTGGTGAAATAAAAATAAGATGAACTTCAATCAGTTGAAAGATGAACGCTGATACTGTTGATGGAAGAACTCCGAAACAACCACCTGGGAATGTAAAAAACCCCTAAAAATAATGGGCTAGACTACCAACCTCAACTAGTGCAAGATTCCTGAACCTTCAACAGTAGGTCCATCAGATTTCATGTATTTTCAAGGCGCGATTTTGTGGACCCAACAGGCAGAGGTGATGATTGGAAGATGCACTTCTGGAACGTTGATCACAGGCTTTTCCGAGTGATGGAGGGAGATCTGCGAAGCCCCCAGGTTGATATGGCACTTCATGATGTGGATTCTGGATGGATATCCCATGGTTTCATAGGGTTTCAAAAACAAATGACAGGTGGTTTGTAGGATTTCTGGACCATAAACAGTATCACACCTTGCAAAAAGGAAAATCAATGAAAATCATACATACGTATCCGTATACATATCGTTGGTACTACTTCTACATATGTATAGATACATATATATATACAATATACAGTACGTATAAACATATAGATAAAGATCTATATACATCTTTATTGCTCTCACTTTCAGATCTCATTATTCTAATTCATTGGGTGTATTTCGATAGAAGCTCGTAGGTCCATCGTGGTCTCAAGTTTCACACATTCTTTTCAAAATTTCACCCCTGAAATGGTGTCAGCGGGGGCAAAACTGTTGTTGTTTCTTTTTTATTTGTTTGGTTGGACAGCTAATGGTGAATTGTCGGTTTGCGTTGCTGGTTTGAGATTTGAACATGGTACCCCCAAATAATAGTCCCTTTCTTAAGGGGATCCTAGGATTGCAAACCAACAACCCAAACCAACAATTAACTAGGTGGTGGTTTCTAAATATTTTTATTTTCACCCCGAAAATTGGGGGAAGATTCCCGTTTTGACGAGCATATTTTTTGAGATGGGTGGTTCAATCACCAAGAACCCAAACCAACAATTACACTCTGGTAATCTAACATGGCAATGAAAAATGGACCCTTGAAAGATGTGCTTCCTATCAAAAATGAGGATATTCCATTGCTACCAACAATTAACACCCCCGACAACTAACATACAAGTACCCAAAATGATGGTTTGGAAACGGTGTCTCCTTTTAAATATGGCCATTTTTGGTATCTATCTGGTCAAATTATAGCGACCTCACACGAGTTTTCACCCCAAATGTTGGTTTAGTAAGGGATCATCCCCTTATTTCAGGGATTTCCCTAGGTGAAGGTGAAATATTATTCCATTTGGCCAGTAGAATCTATGTTAGATTACCAGAGGGTGTAACCATTAGTTAAGTTGCCTCAGTTGTTGTTCCTACGCTTCGAATTTTTTTTGGGCCGCGGAGGTGACACATTTTATGTCAAGACAGAGCTGAGGGATGCGGGTGGCACATGGGACCCCGGGTTTCCTCTGGGGTGGCATGGTATTTTTTTAAAGGAAATCAGGCAATAACCAGGAAGAAAACACATGGAAGATGATGTGATCAAAACGGTCGGTGAATTTTGCCTTAACAAAAAGCTGGAAAAAAGTGCAAAATCATAGTGAATCATAATCTGATTATATAATCTGTGTGGAATCTATAATCCCAAACTTATTATGTATTATATAGGCAAAATTATTTAATCTGTGTGAATCATAGTGACTTCATTGAAGTCATCTTTACGAGGTGACAACAGTTGAATGCCATTCTCGATCTTGTGAACTTTCAGGGGTCTTTTTGTTCTAACAAAATTGACTGTTCGGGAAAGTAGGTGAATCTGATGTTTATTTTATAACTTTGTATCTTTATAAGGTGATCAGTGATGAGTCATGTTTTTATTTGGAGAAGTTTTCTGGCCACCCCCAAGCAGGCCACCCAGGTGGGCTGGAGCCATACCGCCATACCCAGCCATCTTCCAGGACCCCAAGTTGAAGGGCTGGATCTTCCGCGAGGATGTCTCGGCAGTTCGCAAGGTGGAACGTGTCTCTCCAATTTGGGATTAGTTTGGGTTTTGGTCAGGTTTTCAAGGTAGTGGCAACTCAATTTTTTTTATTTTCATCCCTATTTGGGGAAATGATCCAATTTGACGATCATATTTTTCAGATGCGTTGAAACCACCAACTAGAATAGGAAGAGATGAATGGCACAAACATTTGGGTGCCACAGCGGGGGGCGGGGGGCAGAAGGAATTATTCTGCACCCTCCAAAAAACCGGCTCCCTTTCCCTCACAATTGATACTGGGAATAATTGGATGATCAAGACTGGAGAAGGTGGAAAATGCGGAAATCAGGTGGAAACATCACTAGCAAGAAGTACAGATGTATGTCTTCTACCTCTCCCAAGGAGGCTTTCCCAAGGTTTATTGTCGCACCCCCCCCCCCCCAAAAAAAAAAAATCACCACAGGTTAGTTCTCCAGGACATGTAGGCTGGGGGTGTTGGTGAGATATCACCAAGAATGGTATGTTGGTTAGAAATCTTTTGGGTGAATGAAACATCAGTTATATATACGAAGATAGATCCAGGTGAATGAAAAATATAATTTCATCCAGCAGACAAAAAGTTGGTTCTCTCCTTTCTCAGCTGCTGATGATCCGAAGCTGTGATCATGGTAATCAAGAAAAAACATCCATACAACCAACCTCCAGCAACACGGGGTTCAGAGCTGTTTTTTTTTGGTGGCAGTATGTTGTGGTCGTAATACCAGGTGGGGTGGGCTTGGTAACACCCCCCCCCCCCACCGTTTTGTGTTGCTGGAACCCCTTCGCGATACGTGACAGGTACTGAAATCTCTGGACGTTGTGGTCACTGGCCCATCGTCGGAAAATGGCGCTGCTAAGATGGTGGTGCCATTCAACCAGCTGACTGTGAAGGTCCAGCGCTTTGGAAAAACACAATTTTTGGTTGGTGCAGTGCCACTGGAACTATACCCCCGAAAACTAACATTTTGAATCATGAACCCCCCAAAATTGTGAGTTTGTATATAGATAGATGTTTCTCGTTTTCCAATGGAGTATTTTCAGGTTCCAGCCGTTAGTTTTCAGGGGTATAGAGATATTTGAACGGAAATAGTTGTTTTTTTTCCCAAGCCATCATTCCCAATATCCATGTGATACTTCCAGGATGTATAAGCCCCATAAAAAGCAACTGATTGATTTGAGTCATTTTAAAGACGTGAGTTTCAAAAAACAGCCACACAACCAGAGCAGGAAAAAAAATTAACACGAGTCACCCGTGGGCGACGAAATCCACCTCGTTGATCATGCTGACATTTCAGGTGAAGATTTGACCGGAACATTGGCAAGGAAAAATCTACAATGAATGGCCAGATTGGCTCAGATGTATTTCCTAGACTTTTTTGAGATATATACAGTATACATGTACCTGTGTATGTATGCATATATTTAGATATACACATACACATTTAAAATACATAGATATTAAATTCTGTGGCGAGCCTGGATTTCCTGAAAAATTGGGTGATGGTTCCAAGCTGTGGGAAAAACCGTATGTTTTTCTACCCAGAAGAGTAGCTCTGTTTATTGCTCCCCAACAGGCTCCGTGTTACGAAACATTTTTTTGTCATTTCACATTGCAGCCGACCCCATATATCACCCCCCACCAAAAAGGCAAACAAGAAAAGTCAGCCACGTTATTTTCCACCGGGAACTGCCAACTGTTTTCCATTTTTTGGGTGCCTATCGGAAAGCATTTTTGAAATCAATCCCAGGTATGGAGCCAAGTCCCACCCATTTTTTAAATGACGGAACATTACCCTGCCTGGAAACTAACATAGTACCTAAAAATGATGGTTTCCAATAGGAATCTCCTTTTCCAGAGTGTATTTTCAGGTGCTATGTTAGTTTCCAGGAGGGTAATCATCAAGTCATCAAGATTTCTTACTAAAGGTCTATCTCCACCTGGGTGGGCCTTCCATGAGGCAATCCTCTTCATTTCATTGAAAATCTCTTCATATTTTCAAAACAAGTTGGTTTCGCCTTCAACTCGCATTTCTAGGTGGTGGTTTCAAATAGTAGCCTTGGCTCAGGGATCTTTCCAGAAGTGAGGCTGTGCAATCGGATCTCCCTGTCGGTTTGTAGCACATGGAAGTTTTCCCGAAGGTTGAATCATTGGAATATGGATCATCATGGTCTGGAGTAATTTCAACAAAGGTCATTTTTGAAGATGGTGACATTTTGGGGAAAGCTGATTTTGAGGGTGGTTACCCTATTTCTGTTAAAGGTGTCAGTGAACCAATGATGACCAATCAATTTGTTCTGGTTGATGCGAAAGTGATCCAGGTGAAGCCAATGGTTATCTGTGAAGTTGGGGAAGGTTCATCATGCTTTCCAGTGGGGCCCGTTCATGCATTCCAAATCAAGCGTGTTGTCGAGTTGTGCTCAGGGATTGGGGTTTTCAGTCACATGGCCACCTTTGTAGGTCTTAACCCATCCATAGGAGTAGACATGAATCCAAAGTGGGCTAATTTGTTTGCCAAGCTGCATGATGCCGAGTTTTTGGTTGGGGAATGTAATGATAGCCAAATCATCAGGTCCCTTTTAGCCAAAGGAATGCAAGGGGCTGTTGTCCTTGCAGGAATTTCGTGTCAGCCACATAGCAGAGCAGGAGATCGTTTAGGAATGGCAGACAATAGGTCAAGAAGCTTACCACAAGTGCTTCAGGTGGCGTGGATGACGCAAACACCAATCTTGGTGCTTGAATGCGTCCCAGAAATTCGTTCTAATGCAGAAGCACAAAAGATCATCAATGATTTTGCATCCAAAACAGGTAGAAGGGTCACGCAACAGGTTCTGAAACTTGATGAAGCCTGGTGCACAAGACGTGATCGATGGTTTGCCGTCCTTACTCTGGGGGGGTTTCCTGACATAACCATTCCTGCTATGCCTGTCACAGAGCAATTTCGTCGCATTGGACAAGTCATGCCAAAAGCATTTGATGTGAGTGCAAAGGACCTTCAGCAGTTGCAACTTAGCCTGTATGAATTGAGCAAATTTCACGAATATGGTTGTGGAGGCATTGCAAAGTTGATGATTAACTTTGATGGGGTCCTTCCAACATGTCTTCATTCAGCAGGCAACCAACTTTATCCGTGTCGGTGTGGATGTCATCAAGGACTTTCCCTTAAAAGAATCCAAGACAAAGGACTGTTTGGGACCCTAATTGGTTTGGGGGAAAGTGTTTTTCACAATGGAATAAACATGGAACATTGCAGATATTTGCACCCGTGTGAAATGTTTCTCCTTCATGGTGGACTTCCAAAGAATTGGGGCGATGATCTCAAACTGGCACTTGCAGGAATAGGACAATGTGTTGCACCGCTTCAAGGGTTGTGGGTACTTTTGCATGTCAAGCAACAAATGGATCATCATCTCAACATGCCAACTGGGTGCATTGAAGATTCGTTTCAACAGTATGTTGAATCAGTTCTCGCCAGCAGAGTGCTTTTGTTTCCTGAACCTGAGCTGCCTGCATGTGGTGTCGTAAGCGAAAGTGGTCCTTGTGTTAGAACGTGGTTTGATCATGATCAGGAATAACGACCACTGTGAAGCAATTCAAAGAAGCTGAGTGTAGACTGAAGTATTTCTTGCAAGGAGCCATCCCTGGTCATGGTGTTTTCCCTGTGCCAATTGTGGTTGATGATCAACAGATTGCACTCGATGATGCAACTAGGATCGTTGAAATCTCATCCTTTGCCGTTGGAGGGAAAAGAAAGCGCATTGATCACACTGATGAGTTGCCATGTCCGTGTGAAGATTGGGTTGAAGAAGCAAAGCAGGATTCTCCAGAAGTGTTCCCACCATTCAGTTTGTTGTCAGTGCGGCTGTCATCCCTGCCCTCGATGGACTTCGAAATAGGGCTTTTCTTGAAATCCCACGTCCTAGGATCCATAATTGTGAAGAATGGAATAGCCTAGCTTGCACCACTCTTCCATCTGAAGAGAGAATTGAGCTGTTGCAAAGGCAAGGTGATGTGTGGGCTGATGATGAAATTAGGATGCATCTCAATCACTTGGCGGAACAAAGCCCAAAAGAACAGAACGTTGTGGTTTGGGATCCAGTCTTGGTGACAAGTGTCGTCATGTTTGGTCACTTTGGTATCATTGATGAGTTGGCTTCCAAATTGCCCCCAGCAGCAACAGTTGTCACAGCTGTGATCATTGAAAAGCATTGGTATCCTCTCCTATGGAGGGTAGAAGTTGCACAAGCTTGGGCATTTACTTGTGGACATGCATGGGGTTTCTCAGTTGCTATCAACCGTTTGCACCAAAGGGTTTGCCAAGCACTCAAGTGTCAACTAACTGCTGTTCGATTCCATAGCCTTGCATTCCGTGTTGAATCTTGCTGTGGTGCAATGGCCATTCAGTATCTCCATCACTTGATTTGGGGTCATGATCTTCCTGTTTCCCTGCCTCAGCTGCAGGAACGAAACCGGTTGTTCCGAACTGTTCTGCTTGGACTGCTCTCTTCCATTGATCGCCCTCAACGCCCTTGGATTTGGGGCCTGGGGGAAGGAACCTGGTTTCAAACCCTCAAGGATGTTCTCATTGAGCATGGAGTCAAGCAAGAAGATGCACACGAAAGAGCACAGCTTGTAGTAGACAAACTCGGAGAAAAGGCTGTTGTAGGAGCTCTCAAATCGCAATCTGCTTGGAAGGAGCTTAAGTGGTATGCCTCACAATGTGTGCCGATGTTTCAAATCATTCGTCCTTCTGAACTTCAAGCTGTTGTAGATTCAAAAGTGCAGAGTGGAAAACCAATTGGAACAAGGGCACAAAAGAAACAGGCTAAAGGTAAGTCAAAGGGAAAAGGAAAGTTTTCTGATGAGAAAGTGGTAGACCCTAGTAGTCTCCGTGTAGAGACAGGCCTTTTTCAGTGTGGCCAAGATTTGCCTTTGTCGCAGATAACAATGCAGCAGGTTGGGCCACAGGCAAGTGGCATTGTGTTGTGCACTCGTGCTCAAGCTGAACCGTTCTTGAAAACTGGACGTATCACATCCACAGGAGGATTGGCATTGATCATCGTTGATCACATTGAGGTGCCTCCTCAAACACCGCTCTTGGTTGAACGAGTTCGTTTCCCAACATTGTGTTTAGCTAATGCTGAACCAGTCCTGGTGGATGGTCTGATGTATCAGTTAGGAGCCCAAAGTGTTGTGAGAAAGATGGCACAGCCGAAGTTTGAGATTGTGAGTGTAGACACATGTGTCATCAAATTTGCAATGTTTCGTGATCAAATCCCTATCGCTTGGGACGTCTTTGCTGCTCATCCGCTGAAGTTTCTCTTTTCCAAGATTCAAGTCTTGCAACCATGCAAGAAAGAAGGGTGTGACTCGTCTTGTCCAATGTGGCACCCAGAAGGACCAAATGATGTTGCAGAACCCATTTTTGAAGTGTGGGGTAGGCAGTTCATGCTTCTTACTTTCAAACCGGTCCCTGCAGACCAGGCAGAAGTGTATGCAGTTCATCTCAGATTGCCAGCAAGGTTGGAATTGCCGTTGCAACAGTTTAGTGGCTTGGATGGAATTTTTCTCGAGCCAAAGGAAATAGATGGACGCCGACCTTCGTCATCATTTCAAGTCTTTTGGCAGCAGCGTTTTTCATTCCAAGAAGTTGTGCACCTTAAGCAAATCACAGCAAATGCACTGGGCATAGCACGAATGGGAAGTAAGTATGGCATCAGGTGCCAGACTTGCCATGCTGAAAGTGTGCACGCTACGATTCGTCCAGGGGGGCAATACTTGCCCCAGGGCAAGAAGACCCACTATCTTTTAGGACCGGTTCCTTTCGGAACCCTGAAGACGAGTGTGTCACAGATTTTGGATTTGTTGTCGTGGTCCGGGAGACCAATGCATACGGTTCCAACAGCATCTCATATCAATGGAGTCATGTGGAAAATTGCTGCAGTGGATCCACCTCCTGAGACATTGGTGCTGACAGATCACGGCGAGATGCTCATCACCAGGATTGATGAACCAACTGCTTCATCAGCGCCATCTTCGTCGTTGCTAGGTGCCTCCCATACGGTTTCTTTGGTCACCTCTCAGGCCCCAAAGATTGATCCATTGCAAATGAATGACCCTTGGGAAAAACAGAGGGGTGTGGGACAGATTGTGAATGGACCAACCATCAGTGCATGTGATCCAGCTGAAGCCTTGGAGAAAAAGGTGGTTGAAGCTGTTGTGGCGAAACTCTCCGCAACCAACATGACTGTGGACAGTGATGATGGCCAAAATGCACGAGTCACCACTTTGGAGAAGAAAGTCAATGAGCTGCATGCATCACAAACGCAACTGCATTCGATAGTTGTTGAACAAAGCAATAGGCAGCAGATGCAAATTAATGCAATCCAGGCCCAAGGTGATCGTCTTGAGGTTACAGTCAACGAAAGTGTCTCTCAAATCGAATCATTTCAATCGCAGTTCCAGAGCCAAATTGAAAAGCAACAAGGACAACTTGACACGTTGTTCCAGCAGCAGATGGATCGCATTGAGTCGTTGTTTCAGAAGAAAGCACGTACTTCCTGAAGGTGCCTTGTTGAATGTTGGCCCCAAACATTCAATTGGGGTGGTCGTTTTTGGGGTTGCTTTCAACTTTGGTTTGTTTGCATGCTTGTAACATGGGTTATAAGTTGTGTTGGGTTTCTTAATCTGCAAAGGTTACTGGCCATTCCTTTTTCCATTGGTTTCGCAGTTGGTGCGTTTTACTTTGGATTTTGGTTTGTTGAGTGTGGTTGCAGAACTGTTTGCAGAGCATTGTCATTTTTGACTAAGGATTCTGAACAGGGTGGGGAGCCAGTTCGAAGGATCTGCAGTTCCTTTAAATCGTTCAAGAGCAATCAAAAGAGTTTTCTTTGTCTTTTGTGGGTGCTGGTGTGTATCAGGTTTGGGGAAGCTTTGAATCCTGGGCCAGGGAATGATACACTCACATGGTCGGTTGGACTTTGTAACCCCAATGGACTTCAGGGGAAGTTAGATCAAGTCGAAACTTTGCCTGGGCATGTTTGGTTTGTGTGCGAAACGCACTTTTCACAATTAGGTTTGATGCAATTTCGAAGAGCCCTTCGGCACACTAAGTCGAAGTTCAGATATTGTGTTGCTGGAGCTGTCACTCCATATCGTTCCCAGGCTGCTGTTGGCACTCACTCGGGAGTTGCCTTGCTTTCACAGCTTCCTGCAAGGTCGTTGCCTCATTCCATCCCGCAAGATCTTTATAACAGTGGTAGGGTACAGATTGCTGGATTCTGTGTTAACCATCATTGGGTGCAAACAGGAGTAATCTATGGGTATCCGGATAGTGCAAAGCATGCTGAAAGAACCTATCGCACAGAGGTTCTACTTTCTGAAGTCATTGATAGAGTTGCTATCGCAAGTTCAGGCTTGAGAATGATCCTTGGAGATTTCAACCATTCTGAGCAAGAGTTGACACAGTTGGGTAGGCTTAAAGATTTAGGTTTCATAGAAGCACAAACTTTTGCCTTTATGCAGTGGGGGGTTCCAATCAAGAGCACGTGTAAAAGACAAGCACCTATCGACCAATGTTGGTTATCACCGGAGCTTCAATCACTCCTGGTTGGGGTTGAAATTCGTGACTGCGATTTCTCCGACCATTCCAGTGTGTTGTGCACCTTTTCTTCTAACTTTGTCCCATTGAGTAGATTTCACTGGAGGATGCCAGCAGAGCTTCAATGGCCAGAGTTGAATGATACACCTGCAATTGTTGATTGGATTTCTAACCCGACGGCAGCTTATGCCTCTTTTTGGAACCAAATTGAGCAAGAAGCAAAACTCACAACAAAAAGTGTTCTCGGAAGGCTTTGGGGCGTGGTCAGACTCTTGAAACCAAAGTTACCACATTTGCAGTACCACCTTGTAAAGTTGCGAGGAATGGTGATTTTCAACCATCGTTCCATGGAGCCGATATGACACACTTGAGATGGGTAAAACAACTCAGACGATTGCAAGCGTTGCGTAGGTTGGCTGCATCTAATAGTAGTAACCCAATGCATCATGTAAGAAAAGTAGAGGTTTGGTCAGCTATCAGAAATGCTCCGGGGTTTCCTGGTGGCTTTGCAAATTGGTGGGTTGTTCATTTTTCGTCGCATGTTTTTGCGAAAGTTGGATTTCCCTTGTGCATGCCAAATCTAGAAGAACTTCGCAGCATGACTGACCTTTTCCGAACACAGGTCGAGAAGCTTGAAGAATTCCACAAACTTAGGCGCATTCATTTTGCAAAAGAACGTAGAAAAGACAATCTCCAACTTCTCTTTCGTGATTGTGCTGATGAACAGCCTAGTAAAGTTGATACGCTGCTTCAACATAAGACCGTAGGAATTGACCAAGTTCAGCATGAAGATTGCTCAGTAGTCCTTACATCAGCTTTGCCACTTCGTGAAGATAAACCTGTAGTTGTTGCTGGGGTTTCCAGGAAAATCTTAATTGCATGTGACGATCAAGTGTGGTTGGATCACACCGATGGGATCACACCAGGTGATTCTTTAGTCCAAGATGTTTTACATACTTCCGATTCTTCAATTTTGCAGCAATTTGAACGGGTTTGGTCTTCAAGATGGATTAAAATGTCGCATCTTGCAGAAGGCCAATGGCAGCGTGTTGCAGACTTTGTTCAAGCAAAGTTCAGTCCATTGCCGTGGTCTTTCCCAGACTGGGATGATAAGCTGTTTTGTCATAGTGTACTCAAGAAGAAAACACATGCTGCAGTTGGCCCAGATGGTGTGTCAAAGAAANTGCAGATGGCCAATGGCAGCGTGTTGCAGACTTTGTTCAAGCAAAGTTCAGTCCATTGCCGTGGTCTTTCCCAGACTGGGATGATAAGCTGTTTCGTCATAGTGTACTCAAGAAGAAAACGCATGCTGCAGTTGGCCCAGATGGTGTGTCAAAGACAGACTTGCAAGCTTTGCCAGTTTCAAAAAGTGCATCGTTGCTGCAATTGTTTTCCCATCTCGAAGCTGGTGAATGTGAGTGGCCTCAACAACTCACCACGGGATTCGTCTCCAGTCTCTTCAAAGGACGAGGCGATGGTGGGGTGGATTCTTTTAGGCCGATCACAGTATTCCCAATGCTGTACAGAGTATGGAGTTCAGCAAGAGCTCGGCAGGCAATGGTGCAACTGGCTAAGGCCCTGCCAAACGCCATTCGTGGCGGCGTCCCTTCAAGAGAGTCTCGTACGATTTGGTACGAACTCTCTCAGATCATAGAGACATCGCAAATTTGGAATACACCGGCACAAGGACTGGTTCTTGATGTGTGCAAGGCCTTTAATTGTTTGCCACGTGAGCCGATATGGTTGATCCTTAAGCATCTTGCCTTTCCTTTGAAAATTTTGATGCCATGGGCCAAATTTACCTTTCAGGCCAAAAGACGTTTCAAAGTGCGATCTTCAACCGGTCGACCAATTGGGTCTGTAGTCGGCTACCCCGAAGGCTGCGGGCTTTCGGTATTTGCCATGACAGTCTTAGATANGAACTTTTCCGAACACAGGTCGAGAAGCTTGAAGAATTCCACAAACTTAGGCGCATTCATTTTGCAAAAGAACGTAGAAAAGACAGTCTCCAACTTCTCTTTCGTGATTGTGCTGATGAACAGCCTAGTAAAGTTGATACGCTGCTTCAACATAAGACCGTAGGAATTGACCAAGTTCAGCATGAAGATTGCTCAGTAGTCCTTACATCAGCTTTGCCACTTCGTGAAGATAAGCCTGTAGTTGTTGCTGGGGTTTCCAGGAAAATCTTAATTGCATGTGACGATCAAGTGTGGTTGGATAACACCGATGGGATCACACCAGGTGATTCTTTAGTCCAAGATGTTTTACATACTTCCGATTCTTCAATTTTGCAGCAATTTGAACAGGTTTGGTCTTCAAGATGGATTAAAATGTCGCACCTTGCAGAAGGCCAATGGCAGCGTGTTGCAGACTTTGTTCAAGCAAAGTTCAGTCCATTGCCGTGGTCTTTCCCAGACTGGGATGATAAGCTGTTTCGTCATAGTGTACTCAAGAAGAAAACACATGCTGCAGTTGGCCCAGATGGTGTGTCAAAGCAANAAGACAGACTTGCAAGCTTTGCCAGTTTCAAAAAGTGCATCGTTGCTGCAATTGTTTTCCCATCTCGAAGCTGGTGAATGTGAGTGGCCTCAACAACTCACCACGGGATTCGTCTCCAGTCTCTTCAAAGGACGAGGCGATGGTGGGGTGGATTCTTTTAGGCCGATCACAGTATTCCCAATGCTGTACAGAGTATGGAGTTCAGCAAGAGCTCGGCAGGCAATGGTGCAACTGGCTAAGGCCCTGCCAAACGCCATTCGTGGCGGCGTCCCTTCAAGAGAGTCTCGTACGATTTGGTACGAACTCTCACAGATCATAGAGACATCGCAAATTTGGAATACACCGGCACAAGGACTGGTTCTTGATGTGCGCAAGGCCTTTAATTGTTTGCCACGTGAGCCGATATGGTTGATCCTTAAGCATCTAGCCTTTCCTTTGAAAATTTTGATGCCATGGGCCAAATTTACCTTTCAGGCCAAAAGACGTTTCAAAGTGCGATCTTCAACTGGTCGACCAATTGGGTCTGTAGTCGGCTACCCCGAAGGCTGCGGGCTTTCGGTATTTGCCATGACAGTCTTAGATTGGTTAGTATCTGAATGGACAAGTTCGTTGGTAGGAAGCCCCATTGACATGCTTGCATATGTAGATGATTGGCAGATTATGTTTGGTTCCTCCAAAGATTTTCCTCCAATTTGGGAAGCCCTCAACTATGTTGTACAAGCACTTGATCTCACACTTGATCATGCTAAGTCATTTCTGTGGGCAAGCCTTGCGGCTGATCGTAAACAGTTACAAGATGCACCATTAAACATTGCATTGGCAGCCGGAGATTTAGGAGCGCACCAAAATTTTTGTAGAAAAGCTGGGAACAAAACTATGGTTGACAGAATTTCCTCTATGCAACCAAAGTGGACAATGCTAAGAGCATGTAGGTCGCCGTACCATCACAAAGTCATGGCACTTCAACAGTTAGCATGGCCGAGAGCTTTGCATGCGTGTTCCATCGTCAAAATTGGTCCTCAACATTTTCGAAGTCTACGGACTGGAGCACTTCGGGCCCTTAATGCAGACAAAATTGGTGCGAATCCTTTGCTTCATTTGGGTTCGATTTCTGTTCACTCTGACCCTGAAGCTTGGGCCTCACTCCAAACCATTAAAGATGCTAGGACCCTTGGAAATCATTATTCACTTAGGTCGTCTCTAGAACTCCTTCGAAATGGGGATCAAGCAGTGCCTTCTAACGGTCCTGCAGTTGTCCTTAAAGAAAGGTGTGCCAATTTTGGGTGGGAACTTGGACCTGAAGGAAATTTCCATGACCAGTTTGGTGTCTTTGATTTGCTTTCCTGTTCGTGGGCGGAAATTCTTTTTCGAGCTCAGTGTGGATGGCCAAAAAGAATGGCTGCAGAGGTGAGTCATCGAGCAACCTTCGAAGGAATTCAATTTTGTGATCTTGAAGTTGTGACGCAATCCCTCAAGACATTCAGTGAAGCTGATAGGATTTTCATAAGATCAGCAATGGATGGGACACTCTATTGCGATATTGGAAAAGACAAAGAANAAGAGCAAAGGGGTAGTGAATCTAGGTGTCAGTTTTGTGGAATGCAAGATTCCTTTGAACATAGGATTTGGCACTGCAAAACTTTTGAAAAAGCCAGACAGCAATCAAAATTTAGACACTTGATTTCAGAACTACCTTCGTGCTTGAAGTGTCATGCATGGCCAATTCTGTCATTTGCTTGGGTCCAACTCGTTAAGTATTTTGATGGATAACCAGGGTTGATAAGATTATCAGGTGGCCGACTGATCCCCTTCCCCCCATTGTTGATCTGTTTGTTGATGGTTCATGTGCATGTCCTCAATATCCTCGGGTCCGTTTCGCAAGCTGGGCTGTAACTATGGCGATACCAAATTTTTCTGTTTTTGACTACAGGGTTATTCACAAAGGGCATCTTGCAGGAGTCATTCAGACGTCGTATCGGGCAGAGCTTACTGCGTTGTTAGTAGCATTTCAGTTTGCAGCTATGACTGGTGTTAAGGTACGAATCTGGAGTGACAATCAGGCCGCAGTAACCTTGGGCAGGCAGTTGCTTCGGAGAAGTGCAGTGAAACGGAATTCTCATTCTGACTTGGTTGGGGAACTGGCCTTTTTGGCTGAATCTTTGACGGAGCGGGTGGATGTGGTCAAAGTTGTTTCGCATTGTGACCAATCGGCAGCTGAAGATCAGGCTGAAGCTTGGGCATTTTGGCAAAATTCTAAGGTTGATTGGGAAGCTGGGCAGGTCAATTTCCAGCGTCCTGAAACATTTTGGGAACTTTGGCAAGCAACGGTACAATCCTTGCAGTTTCAGAGAGATGTGCTTTGCGATATTCAGCAAACGGTTTTGGCGGTGGGACGGGCTGCTGCTTCCCAGAGGTCAGTGGTTCCTTCGCACGATGAAGCAACCCAACAGGAACAGCAGCTTCAACCCAACGAACAGGAAAGGGACGAAGTTTTGGTCGCTACCCCAGCACGGTGGGTGGTGAATGATCGGCTGTGTTTCAAATACACTCAGCCAAACGTTTTAGCATTACATCGTTGGTGGATTCAAGTGGGACCGGATGCTTTACAGTCCTCGAATATTAGTCTGGGTATCTGGAGTTCAACTTCATGCTGATTTCTGGCTACATTCTGACTTTCGAGGAATGCTTTCGCAACATCACAAAACTTGGTATCCGAAAGACGAGCTGGCACCTTCTTGTGTCCCGAGAGGTTTCGCATCACGATCGAAAATGTTTTTACGAATTCTGAATGCGTACTGGAAGGACAACGGGTTTCAAACAACCAACAAGTTGGTGCGGCCATATTCTAGTGCAATTTCATGCTGGGTAATGGCATATAAATTGCCGTGGCCTAAGTCTCGACTTTTAAAAATTGATGAATGCTTGCTGGCTACAACTGGCCGGCAGGTGACGAAGCTTTGTCAGCTTGATCACCACCTTTCTTTGGTATCACCTCAGGACGTTGCCTAATATAGGCATTGACTTGCACCAGGTTCGCAGCAGCTCCCCTGGTGTGTCCGACAAATGGTTAACAAATGGTTTCAAACATTTTTTATTTTCAACCCTACCTGGGGAAATGATCCAATTTGACTAATATTTTTCAAATGGGTTGAAACCACCAACAAGTTATCTTTGGTTTATGGATTACCATTATTTTGTTTGAATGATTTTGGTTCACTCCTGTGATAAGAATTGAAAGATAAGAAGTTCTGAATAGAATTGTTGTGTTTGTGCTCGTAGACTATAGGGTTCCATGTTGCTTTGTTTAGAACAAGCAAATTCGATGTTTCAATTTCATGATTTAGCAGGCATGGACAGATTTTTTGGGAATGATCTCGAGCACATTAACGCACACATGCGTTCAACAGTTTTTGTTGTTGATCAAACTGTTTTCTTCGATCTTTGAGTTTCTATAGTATCAGTTTGCATGATTGACAAATATGTTGTTTTGATTATATAAGCGGGAACAATGCCTTTTTTCGATCATTGAAAGAGTATGCATATTAAATAATGTAGACATTTTTACTTGGTACCGTTACCAACCATTCTTGAATGGATGGTTTGTGAAACACACAACTTTCATGTAATGAATTAGAGTCATCCAACTCAAACACCCATTTTAAAGTGGATAGTTCACTGCGAATATTTTAGGTTCCAGGTCAATACTATGTTCTTTCTGCCAATGCTCTCCTGAAAACTAACAAGTCCCCTGGAAAAATAGTTGTTGCAAAACAAACCTCTCCTTTTGAAATGGCCGTTTTTTTCAGGGGACAAGTTCGTTGTCGATTTTTTCTGAACCTCCCCAAGTCAACAACAACAACAACAACAACAACAACAACAACAACAACAACAACCACCCTGCACTGTTTAAAACACCAAAATCGCCAGGAGGGTCCCAGTCCGAAACGGCAAAGAAGAGCAGATTTTGAGAGTGAAAAAAAGATGCGTGAAGTTCCGCTGAACTTGGACCATGGATGGTTGAGCAAAGGAGCAAAAAAGAAACAAAGCAACTAAACCAAGGAGCTGAATCAACCAGGCTTAACCTGCAAAAAACAAAATGGTTGAAGTCAATTTTGAAAGGGGTGTGAAAGTGCATGTTGATTTACTTAAGTCAATCAATGAATCAACGTAAAAGTACCTTTAAACTCACCAAACGAGCAACCAAACTTTATCAACCAACTGGCGTTGATGTTTAGTCAAGATGAACTGGGTTTGGCTGTAGCTTGTTGCTGGGGTGATCTTTGGGGGGTTTTTTAGTTTTGTTTGAAAACACCTGGAACGCATGAAGAGACCATTCTAATACCATTTGGGTCACCACAGCGTTATTTCTTGGGGAAATGTCAATGAGACTGGTTAACCATGCAGCGTTTGAGAGTGGGAATCGAAGTTCGGTTCGTTTACAAAACTGCTTTGCTTCAACGCATTTTTGATTGATAGTTGAGGTTGGTCGTTTGAATTCCTAGTCCTAGGAAATCCACGATGAGAAGGGATTAGCACTTCGGGACTCGCCGAGAATAGCAGGTTCAATCAACCACCAGCCATGTTTGAATATATACTCTTCCTCGTCATTGTGCAAAGAAAAGTTGAGACCCCTATGATCAAGCTGTTCATTTCTGTGTTTTTGGCTATTTTGGGCAAAATTCCGAAGCATCAACCCAAAGGATAAATGAAGTACTCAAAGTAAATGCATGCTCAGGTTACAAGTACTCAAAGTTGCCAAAACGCAGGTAAACTTGGAAGGAATATGAATCAAATCTGTTATTTTTTTGTCACCTTGGTATATTCGTTGGTGCAAAATAACAACTTCAAGTCATTTGCTACTGATAGCCTTGCTGAAGTTGACACGTTTATTTTGGCGTCACAAGTTGAAAGAAGTGATAACTTTGATGAACTTCTCCAATGCCCACCAACTGAAGCACCTAAAAAAGTACTGTCCCTAAAACTAACATAGCACCTTGAATAAGGTTTCCCAAAAAGGAAACTAGTCTTCCAACCATTCTCAGGTGCTATGTTAGTTTACCAGAGTGTAACACTAAGTTTTCACCATGTTTTCTGGTGGTAGAGGCATTAAGTTGGGATGGAGGGAGATACTTATCAGCTAAAGGATTATTCCGTTTCATTGCCGTTTCTGATTTTCTTGGTGAAATGAACTAGCAGATACTGGTGAATCAATTATCTTCAAGATTTTGGAGCACGTGTGCACATCAAGATATTTTTTGTTGTTTTCCTTCCCAAGAAACGGTACAAATGGGGTTGAATCGATTTGATATCTTTTGAAAAAAAGTTGATCATAACCATAACTTCTGTTCTCCAGGATTCTTTTGTTTATTCACGTGTTGATGTCATGTGCATCTGAAAAAACTTGTTGGCTGACACATTTGCCTATTTCACGGCCTCCAAGGAGTTGTTGTTTGTATGCAGACAGGCAGAAGATGAAGTTATGAAGGTACCCGGTACCAGGACCAAACAGCTTAAGGGGTTACACCTGGGATGGTGCTAAAACCCTGTAACTCATGGGATAAACTACCTTTCCCTCAACTGGTTAGCCGGATTTCTGAACCATCAACAGTAACTATCAGTGACGATGTAAAATTCTGCCAGAAGATATGGAACCGTTTTCTGTTTGTTTGTTGCGCACTGTCCCTATTAGAAGATGAGTTGATTCCTGAACAACAAAACTTGCCAATATGCAGAATAGTCCGTTGTTGCTTCTTCTATCGCAAGTGACTATAATCAGAAGTCTGGTCATCTTCATTTTTGTTGGCAGTGAGAAACTGGGAACAGTGAGCTCTTAGGGAACCACATGTATATCTAGTTGCTATCATTTTCTACACGTTTTGGCATGTGTAGTTTAGGATCTTAAGATATCTTAAGGTCTTTTCGAATGGATTCAGTGATAGATCTCGGATCTCTGCTTTTTTGAGTGAGCTGTTTCCCAAAAGTGGTTGTTGCAGGTTCAAATCAAAAAAAAGTGTCTAGTAAACGAACATGTGGAACGGATGAACTGGTCATATTGATACAGAAAAAATACATATTATGTGTTTCATTTATTTTTTTGCATCCACTTACAGTAGCATGCTAGTCATGCCGACATGATAGCATGGTATCATAATTCGCTTCATCTCACAGTATTTTGAGGATCTTCATACCTGGAACATGGATTCTGCAGGGGCAGGGTTTAGGAACATGGAAGACCTCCTGCACTTCTTTGATGAACAATTTACCCCTTTGGTCACTCACAACCGCAACTGCGATGACTCATGGTGACATCATGAGATTTTCAGGCATTTACAGGATCTTTTCAGGAATTTGCAAGCACCGTGTCGTTTCTCAGAGATCCAATCTTCTGAAACCACCAAACCATTGTCCGGGGTAGCCGCATGTTGACTGCCTGTCACCACGTGACACCGCCGCAGGTTCGACTGCGATGTTTTCCTTGTTGCCGGGTGTCGAGAGATTTCAGGTTGACCAAGGTGTGGTTGAACCTGTAGGTTCCCATGGATATTTACCTGCAGGTGGTTGTTTTTGTACACTCCCCAAATTTTTTCACTCAGATACCCAGCAAGAACGCAAGATTTGAAGCTGTACATTTTCATTTTGGCCCATCATTTTGGGTATCCATTTGTTAATTTTCGGGGGGTGTACTCTTCAAGATGGGATTTTTCAAAGAAATTCAACTTATATTAGCAACAGTTCGTATGAAAAAGTGAGCAATCAATTGTTAGGCGACTTTGGGTGGGTGGGGGAAGGTTTGTTTTGCAAAGCCTCGTGAATTTTGAATGGGCAAACTGATGCAACTTTGTTTCCTACATTTCATGTAACATATCTTTAGGTGGTGGCAGCAACTCAAATATTATTTGGAAGTTTCACCCTGATCCTTGGGGTTTCATGATCCAATTTGACGACTGCATATATTTTTTCAGATGGGTTGGTGAAACAACCACCAACCATCTCACAATCATCACGATTGTTGTGTGTCATACCTTTTACCTTCGACGCAAACCAAAACTCACCGTAAACTAAACCAAAATTCCATCACCATACCCTGAGATCTTTGGATCTTGGAATGCCTTGGGGGGGAGCTTGGATTTGAGTGCTTGCTAAGATATGATACTTCAGCCCCATCCTCCAGCAAGGAACAAACAACATGCACTTGAATCACTTGAAGTTCAGTTCAACTCAACAAGTACCATTAATTGTTCAATCTTTCCTATCGTCCCAACTGCCGAACAAGAAGGCGTCGTGTTTTTGCCCCGCAGGTGCAGATGATCTCTGATTTGCTGCTGGTCTTCCGATATCACGGGATTTGATACATGGCTCATCCTGGCTTCATTGATGAAAAAGTGACAGCCATGCCAGTGGCTTTGATAGCGATGACCCAAGCTGGGCTCTATCAAGATGAGAAGCAAGATGTGGTTGGTTTTATCTTGATGGGCGAAGGTTAAGTCGTGAAAAGCTGTATTTGTTTTTGCAATTTTCCACCCAAATAAAGACTCCCAATCCAACTGGAATCAGCATTTCAATTCCACTTGGGAATAGGCATAATGGTCTCTTTCAATTGTTGTATGGTAGTAGCAGGATAGACTTCCAACAAGTATAGATATGTGAAACCAGAGAATGTAGAACAACTTCTTCGAACCAAATAGTGAGACAAGGTGGTAAACAAACAAAAAAATCCATCTCTCGGGTCCGGTCCCATCTGTGAGTTGAAACAAACCACGCTTTCTTTGCAGAGTAATTTGATCAACCGGTTTTCCTGTTGACGAAAAAAATGGGCGTGGACACGTTGATGGGAGTTTGGAGATGCAGATTTATTTATGGGCAATGAAAAAAACACTAAATAGTTGTTTAGGGTATATATTATATAGGCTAATAGGGGATTATACTACACAGTGTGTAAGCTTTTTTTTGAAAGTGTATCATGAAGTCATTGTGATATACCTAGAAAAGTGGATAATCTCAAGCCAAGGCCACTTACCAATGATGATAACCAATTACCTCCCCAAAAAAACTTTTGAAAAAGAAGATTGCCATGATTACATATGAATTATAGATATGATTAGAGAGGTATATTGATATTTACAAATTTACACGTGTACTGTGTACTACATACTCAGTTCTCTGAAGCCTGAAGGTTCACTTCATATGACTTCCCTCACGAAACCTTGATAAGACATCAAAAGTTTTTGTTGGTTTCAAAATCAGTTTCATAGGATTGAACATGTAACAATCTTTTTCGGGGTGCATGTAAATGTTGAATACATCTAATCACTTTTTTTCAGATTGATTGGGTTGAATGAAACGATGAACTTCGACAGACAACTTGTGATTGAAACAACACTCTTCCGGTTTCAGCTTCAAGCAGCTGCCCAAAAAAAGGACAGGCAATGATTACTCCAACTAGTCCGGAAATACATGTTACATATATTTACATATGTCCCTTACTTCTTCCATCGCCAAATTTGTTTGGATCATACTCCCTTTCAGGGATTATCAAAATACCCCAATTGGTCGTTTTGATTTTTCCGAGATGAAAATCATGTTTCCGTTGAGGCCATTCCCGGAGGCCATTCCCAACCCACTTTGACAGGTTTTTTCAACGGCCAGGAAGGTTTAAGAGGTTTGATATTCATACGAAATACATTGAAGGGGCCTTCAAACCATACTCAAAGCATGTACATGTATAAAAATAAGTATCTAGGTGGTGGTTTCAAAGATGTTTTGTTAAATTTGTCACCCCAAATCCTTGGGGAATTTGATCAGCATATGGTTTCAAATTGGTTTTTTAAGCCAAGACTTCACCCAAACGTACCGTGACTCCCTCCATCGCTTAAGCCTCCCATGCGAAGCCGCTTCTCATCTGTCCCGACCCGCGCCTCCGTTGATGCCACATCGATGGTGAGGCTGTGGTGCGTCTCAGACACTTGGGAGAACGATTTTTTTCATTTAAGGTGGTCTTTGTTTTTGGTGACTTCAGCAAATTTCAGAGGAATCCATGTGTGCGGTATATATATATATATATATATCTATAATATATATACCTACATTTACCATGAAAAATCAACCATGTCATGTACCCAGATGATCAATTTTGTGGAATCTTTACCTGCAGTTGGGCCTAAATTTATGGTATATGTAGGTAAATATACCATACATTGAGCATTTGGGGGAGGTAAATCTACAATCGCCCCATGGAACCTATGGGAATTTTCATTGATTTTCCTTTGAATCTCCTTTGAGTGACCCAGGGCCTTTCTTTAGCCGTGCTAGATGCTGAGGTCCACGTGAGCATTTTTGTGTTTTTGTTTTGACACCAGCACCTTCAAAGGGGTGCCAAATGGTTCCTAAAGGGTGTCAATTCATCATCCCTTAGGGTTCAATTGGCACCCCTTTGAAGGTCCAGGCAGTTTTGTCGACATATCCTAGGAGTCCTTTATTCCGTTTGTCCTGTTGAAGCAACATACCAGGATGTCCGAATGAAAAGTCCTCCAACACAACGACGAAAACATGCAAATTCAGGAGTTTGTGTTGGTTCTCATCCATATTCTGACTATCATTTTTCCTAGTCTCCACTAAAATACCAAAATGAACAATGTGACAATCACTATTTTTCATCTATTCTATAAATCACCTTTCTAGAAACTATATAATATTTGAATTCTTAGATATCTAGCCCTGGTCTTCCAAATACCTGCTCAGAAGGTCTTTTGAGCAGGTTTTTGGTGTTCAAATGCCTACTCACAAGGTGTTAAGGTCAGCAAATCGGGTAGTTTCCAAAGCACATCTTTCATGACATTTTTTTCTGGTTGAAATATATCACTAGGTGGTGGTAGCAATTATTTCTTTTGTTCATCCCTACCTGGGGAAATGATCAAATTTGACTAATATTTTTCAAATGGGTTGAAACCACCAACTAGATCACTACTCACTACTCTGGGAAATTCTCAAGGTGTTTCTTGGAAGCATCCATCATTTGTTGACGCGACCTAGGATATCCACACCGACATCAAGGAGGGCTGCTCTGACGAAGCTCAGAAGTGGGGGATGTACCCCAGTAATCAATAAGTGTCCAGGAAAGTAGTACAGATATATATATATATATATTATATGATTCCCCACCTGTCAGGTGAGGGTTGCTAGATTTTATGTCNAAGCCCATCCCACTAGTATCACTAAGCCAAGGAAACCTGAAATCAATGTTTTCAAATTCTCCATTCTTCCCATCATATTCTCAATGACAACCCTCACCTGACAACCTCCACCCAACATGTCATGGTGGGGATCACTCGAAGTAAAGTAATTATATGTATACATTTGTTTTTATATACATATATGAAAAATGATCTTACATATTAGTATATTTAGTATTTTACATCATAAAGTATGCATTGCTAAAATATGTTAATATGTATATATATATATGTATATATATTTGTTTTACTCTGAGAATGTATTTATGACATTTGAATCTGATATGGTATAACAAAATATAATCTAGTACCGGAATATAGTATAACATAACTGAATATGTACATACCAGTCGTTGATTGGTGGTTAATGGTCTTGGTTCAACGTATCCTATTGGAATATCTTAGTGAACGAAATGATCCCTTGGGGATATGCCTAGAGTTGTAAACCACCAAGACTGATCACCAACAAACAATTGGCTGACATCTTCAAGTGTCAGCAGTCACCAGTTGACCCTTCTTGTTTGCTTGAAAAAGAGATCCTTTGCCTCATCATTTTGGGATATCCACTTTGAATTTCTTTGAGTTGATCGATCCTGGTGTCATGTCACGGATGCCAAGTTGGATTCATGTCATTGTTTGCTTGCTTGAATGTTGAGTTATATTACGGAGAAGTGACCAAAACAACTGGGTTGTGGTTTCAAATATTTGTTGTTTTTACCTCCAAGTGGAGAAATGATCCATGTGACTAATATCTTTCAACTGGGTTGAAACCACCAACCACAAAAATAAAACAAAAACAGTCAGGCTGACAGAAAAAGGAAAAGTTGTGGAATGGGAAAATAATTAGTTTGAGATTTCCAGTGTGTAGCTACAAGGTGGGCCCCTATCAGTTATCAATGGGGTTATAACTCCCATAAGTAGGGTTATAACTCCGGTTACCCATTTATAAGGCCATTTAAAGAGGTTGTAACTCCATTTATAACTGGTAGGGGCCCACTTTGTAGTAAAATTTATCATAAATATGGCTTATGCGAGTTGCACGATGCAGGAGAACCTTTTGTGGGTGAAAAAACTCTCCGACACCGAATTTCTGAACGATGTGCTCATTGTGGCAGGAGCATGTCATTCTTACGGCTCGTGTTTTTTTTGTATGAGTTGAATTTCATCTATGAGGTATATATTTATATATATATATGTGTCCACACACATATTTTCAAGTTACTACGTAGAGAACACAGCAGATTGCAGCTGGAACTTTGTCAACTAAAAACATGATTTCTCTTCCATGAATTTTTTTTCCAGGTGGATAGGTGGGTAACTAAAATCAAGAATTTGTGTGCCACAAAACAGTTTTTTTCCCATATAGACAAGCATGTTATATACTTCAGTGCTCTCAAAACCACCATTTATATAAGTCGTGCAATTTCCAAACCTTACCTTTCTTACCTAAATGAAGCATGTCAATGGGTGGCGTCCCTTGTCTTTGGTGGTCCTTTTTTTGTTTCCCGGAGTTGCCATTAATTTGCATTTTTCAAAAAAATGCGCACAATACAGAACTACTTTCAATGTTTCTTTGGTTGCAGGATAATAATTTGCAACATTGTTTTATATTCAGCCTCAGATGTGGTCGATTTGACTCACTTGACTAGGAAAACATCAGGATGGCTTAAGCACTAACTAGATAGCTGGCTTAAATGGTTTTGTCCCTTCCCTCTTTTTTGGGAAGAGAAATTCTGTGGTGCGGTTCAATGTGCAAAGGGGCCCAATGATTGTTTAGTAGGCTTCTCCTAGATTCAACAACAAGATCATATACTGTTACTATATTTGCCTTGTAGAAAATAATTTGAATCTATGATTATGACAGCTCCCTCAAACCAATACCCAAATGTGCTGGGGTATAAACTCCCATTATTTCCATATATATATAATATATATTATATGGGATGAGTTTATCAACCCAATAGTAGGGGTTTATATACCAATCATAAAGGATTCCCTATTGAAAGTGGGAAGAGGTTATACCCATATAGCGTTTTTTGACCCTGGCTCAAATGGTGTGAAACACATCTTGTCGACCAAACCACCCCAGCATTCACTGGTGAATCCTATGTGTTGACACAGGAGATGTGTCTGATTCCTTGCCCACATTGGAGCTTACTTTGTCAATCTTGAAACAGAAGCACCTTGACTTTTAGATTAATCTTGATCCGTCTTACACCCCTGGCAACTAACATGACACAGGGAAAATTCCAACCATTTGAAGATGTATTTCCTATTACAGATAGCTATTTCACCAGCTAGCCATGTAAGTTTTCGAGGGAGGGAATTTTTGTTGGGCCTCGACAAAATCTGCAAAAAAAACGTACAAAACATCACTCCAAGGCTGATAACAAATAAAAACCATTCTCCAGTTCAGTCACCCAGCAGAGGTTTACATGAAGTTTTTGTTAATGCTTTTGGGGTGGATCCCGGATCCTTAAACTTCACGGATTTTGGGGTTGTGAGTTTCGACGTTTCTGGTAGAGATTTAAGTCATACACCCATGAAAAGTAACGTGACAATAAGAAAACAAAGCATTTGAAGATGTATCTCATATTAAGCATGGCAATTAGTCCATTGACATGTTGGCTTTCACGGGGGGTACTTTTTGTTGGGGAATGTGGGAGGATTTCGAATTTGCATAGACTTGCACCCCTGACCATTGAGTCATTAAGTGATTGGGTGCTGATTTTTGGAGGGACTGATCTTGTGTTTCATATCCAGCAACCCAACAACAGAAGGGGAAGCAATGTCGACATGAAATGTGGTAGTTTCAGGGACATCTTCAATGTCAACTTTTGTTGAACATCACAGAAGTTTGAAGTGCTTGCAGTTTGAACAGGCTGAATACAGCCTTTTGGTTTCGGGATGTGTGTTTGTAGCGTGTTTATTTTCTGCTGATTATCTTGGCTGAAATGAATTGAATGGTGCAAAAAAACATCCTTACACAAGATCCTTTCTTATGAAATGATCCAATGAAATGAGCACTATAAGCACTTGGAGTCCGGAACAAAGATATTGGAAATGTGTTTGTTTTTCTTCTGCAAAATGGATGAGTTTTTTGGTTTGAGTTTGGATGGCTTTGGCTTAAAATGATTGACTTCAAACAAAAACATGGTTGGAATACTCAATTTTACCAAATGTGCGGTTGTGGTACCATAGGTTTTTTGTACCATGGTCCAATATTGAACTGATCCCACAACAAGATCTGGCAATGAGATAAGTGTGGCTCTCTTGTTGCTTTGGTGTCTGAAAGTTGTGACATGATCTACCCCCCCTTTTGAAACTAACATAGCACTTGAAAATAGATGGTTGAAATACTAGTTCTCTTTTGGGGCCGGGCCGGGCCGGGGCTTTATTTTCAGGCTATATCCGTCACTTTTAGGGAACTTCTTGCCATCTAGACGCCAGGTATGCAGAGGTGTTCTTTGTGCCCGGCAATCATGACTTGTGGACCGTTTCTTTGGATACCAAAAGCAGAAAAGGAAGTGAAGGAGAATCTCCCTTAAATCGTCGACTTACAGGTTAAACAGAAGGGAATTGTCCACACATAGATAGCCTCCAGGGAAGTTTCCAGGATTCCGCCTTGTGAAAGGGAAAACCATAGACTCAAAGTCCTGCCTTTGGGAGGGGGATATGTGAGTTCGCTGGAGGGTATAGTATTGTTAACTGGTTGTTAGATGAAGATGGGAAAGGAAATCATCTACCCACCCCAAACACTCAATTCGTATGGTACAAATGCAACCATTCACGTCTGGGAGCAATGTATCGTCCGCCCCCCATTGATCCCGATCAATAGGATACTCTTCATCCAAGTCACTTCCATGCACCCGAAGTCTTGTGTTGGATTGGAATCCTGCAACATTGGATTGACATTTATGAGGGGATCTCTCATCGAAGCAAGTGGATTTCTCTACCAGCCAGGAAGACTTGAAGATGCGCCCAGCTTATGCAAATATTTTTTTGTTGATGCCACTTTAAGTCGTACATTTGTGTGTTTGTTTTTTAAGTATCCACTTTTCAAGTCCTGCACTTATAGTGATTTTATATTGGAACGCATTTCGTTATTCCTTGCAGGTCCTTGGTGGTGTCGGCGCCCGCCCTCCATACTTTGCCCACTGGAACAAAGTCATTATGTTAGTAGGTGTTTCTTACCTCTGTTTGAGGTACCCTCCAGTAAACTTAAGATAGTCGATGGATAATCACCAGTTTTAATACATCTCCAAATGGCTATCTTTCCATTGTCATTGTTGCGTTTTTTGCCAGGTTTTCCTTCCTCAAATCTTTGGTTGATTCCGACCCTTCAAGGATGACGACTCTGGCGATTCAGTGCAGAAACTTCATCAGATGATGACCCTTTGTCAACGCTTGAAAATCCAAACTTCTGCCAAGCGTATTGGTACGGAGAAAGAGGCGCCAGAACCGAAGTCCGAATTTCAACAACAAAACTGGGAGCAAGTATAGAGATGAGGGTCGCAGCTTCGAAATTATGAACATAAAATGATGGATGTAACAAGTCTAGGTGGTGGTTTCATTTTTTTTTTTAATGTTCATGTCTAATTGGGGAAATGATCCAATTTGACCAGCATATTTTGCAAAATGAGTTGAAACCACCAACTATAGATTATAACTTGAATCAGGGTGCCCCCAACCCAGGATTCTAGTCACCAGTCAGGATTGTTACATGTCCAGGTTTGGGAATCCCGCTTTTTAAACTTTCATTGTGTGACGATTGCATCTTGGGGGGTCTGTTGCCAACAAGTATCCGATTTGTCTAATGAAATCCCCCTGTTGAGTTGTGTAAAAGGAATTCCCAATTCATACTGTTGATGGTTCAGAAATCCTGCACCAGCTGGGATGAAAAAAAACCTTGTAAATAACCGGATAATCATCATCCTTGGTGGTGCGGGATTTTGTCCATTAACAATAGAACACTTTTCCGTCACCCAGCAAAAAAAGGATTTTCAGTTTGTTCCATGTGGTTTTTGGAAGAAAGTTTGGTACAGATGTTTTTGATCCTAAAAGGTCATATATGTACCATTTTTGTTTATTGAATTGATACGCTTTTGGTTGCGGATTTGTCACCAAAAAACATGTTTCGGAAACTATCCGCCACAGATGGTATCTAGGGATCTAAGTATTGGTGAAACCAGGGTTTGGCGGCTTGATTTTTCTAGCCAAATCTACAACCCTAAGTTACCCCTGGTTTGATAGAAGTTGAAGAAAAAGGATTGATGGTTCAGAAATCCGGCCAAGCACCTGGCTGGGTGATTATAAGAGCTGTAAATAATGGGATAAACTACCTGGTGACTTATCAACTGATGCAGGATTTTTTTCCATCAGCAGCAGTTTATGAAGTTTGTTCATTTGACTGGGCGATTGGGAGGTTGAAAAAAAAAAGCACGATGCCAAAGGAAATGTTTGTCATCTCAGCGACGGTTTTGTCATAATTGAGTCAGGACAGGAGTCAAAAAGGCGGGTAAAAATAAGGAAAGATAAACAGGTATGTCCTAAGAAAGGGATTACACTGATTACACCTACATTCCTAGTCTAAGGATGGGATTGGAACCCTCTCCTACTCTAGGAATGGGTTTGGAAACTTAAGGGTTGGTAAAACAGCATATTCTGTATAGGGCATTGGCGGGCTTCAGCACATCTTCAACTCTTTTTTTAAAGTGAACATGCCAAGATCCAGAAATCATGTTGCAGAATGTGCATTGTTATGTTGCATTCCTTGGAAAGAAAAACACACATGTATATAATTCTACATAGTTATATATATAGACAAAGACCTCAAAGACTTTAGTTGTTTTTGTTTTCCACTGCCAAACCCAAGCGAAACGCATGGAACTCCATGGAACATCTCTCCCAATAGCACACACAACGCAAAAGCTTAAAACACAAAAACGTCGGCGGCGTGGTCATGTGGCCAGGGCTGTTGGGTGTGTCCCATCCTGTCTTTTCATCATCAAAGTTGGGATCCTGAACCAGATCTACAAGGTGGGACTTGCTTGCTTCTGTTGGCTGGTTGCACCAGGTTGCACCAGGTTTTATAACTAGGAGGGGCCCATCTTCTAGGTGTTGAACAACATTATTCCGGATAGACTCCAGGATCTCCAGGTCGGGATCGGAATCCAGGTTTACACCCAAAAAATCCAAGGTCCAAGGGTTGGAAGCCAAAAAATCCCAAAGCCCCTTGGGAGGGGATTGGATTCTTAGGGTTTTTTGTCTTGGAAGCACTTGCAGGTATTTGTCGTTTAGTTTTTGAACTCATGCATTCTTGTTATACTTCAGACTTGGTATCTTCAATGGACCTCCCCGTTCCAACAGCCTATGGGAAACCCACTCCACCAATAGACCCCAATTTGAGGACTAAGCTCCATACTAATAGACCTTATTTTTGACCTTATTTTTTGGGCGGATGGTTGATCAAAAGCTTTGCAACGTGAAGTTCTTGCGCAGAACGTTGGGACCGTCAGCCCCCCCTTCGAAAATTCCACGGTCACCATCCCCCAAAAATCCCATCGGACTAAGATTCGGTGATGTTATGCCGGCTAAATTACCCCGTGCCCCCAACATCCATTGTTTTTTTAGACAAGCACAGATATTTCATAGGGAAAGCAAGCACAACCTTGACTTACAACAACGACCACAACACATTTTTTGAGGTTTTTGTAAAAGGTGGGAGGTTGGTAGCATATTATAATCACCCACATTGGCAGTATATACCATTTGTATACCAGGTATTTATATATATATATGATATATATATATATATACATGAAATATATATATATATATTGTCCTTTTTTGTTTGGGGAATAAAAAACAATCACTACGGCACAAACACGACAAGATTGAACCTACGCATCATTCGATGACCTGGAGGTTGGGATCTACCTGCCGATCCTGCTCAGTGTATGGTAGATTTTGATCGATGTCGTTTTCCACCTGGGGTTCCTTGGTGTGGCAAGATGGTTGGGGGTTCCCCCCCCTTGAAAGAGATGTCATGGGTTAGAATGAGAGATTTTTATTTAAAGCAATTTTATAGCTAAGAGGTGCATTGACAAATTGTGTGTTGCTTGTTGGTCCCTGTTGTGACATTGTTGCTTGAGATGGGTACATATCGGACTTCCAGGGTATAATGTATAATCATCATTAAATACATCTATCATAATCAAATTTGAATAATTCGAAATACACACCTAAATGCAATGTATTATATACTAGCACCTTCAAAGGGGTACCAAATGGTTTCTAAATGGTGTCAATTCACCATCCCGGAGGGTATATCTGTATATATATTTTTTAATATATGTATATTAATATTTATGTATATACGATTTTCGAATATATGTAAATATATATATATATATTATTTTTTTCAATGTATGTCACCTCTCCACCATTGCCTTTCCCGTCTTTACCGATTGTGCCTCATTTTTCGTCCCTTCCCAAGGTGTCTATGTTTGATGCTTCAGCCGCGAGGAAAGTGGATACCTTGAACCTTTGCTACAACAAAAATGGAGCGTTACAGCCAATCACCTTCGCGTGGCAAGTCTTTGGAAACGTCCATTCTACCCGAAGAGCCCCTTTCAATTTGGTGGGGTTTTTAGATGTAACTCACTAAAAGGTAAACCTTTAGCAGGGCACTTTGCCAAGTTCCCATAATAGTAATGGAACCCCATTATCTTGCATGGGGAGTTAATTTACCACCCCCAATCATTATTTTTCAGAATATGACTGGATGCTTAGGGCGGGATGGTGTTTTGGTGGGAGAAATTCGGGCTGCCCCCTGTGATTTTGAAATGGTATACGTTTGAGATGAGGGTTATACAAGCCACATTTTTACACTCGTACATCTAGGCCGAAAAAAAGCATGAATTTGCGATCCAAATGATGGACCTAGACATTTTGATGCTTGGAATACCCAAAGTTTAGATATGTTGCGTCCCAAACAGCCAAACCCAATGCATTTCTGTATCGTAGTTGATTATTTTTGTTTGTCCACACATTTGTGTTTGTTTTTGTGTATGTGTTGGTAAAACTTGTGGTTAAGGAGTTACTTTCGAGCTGGATCTTGTGTCAATTCCTGAACCATATGCAGGAGTGGTTTGGAAATACCACCAGGTTCCTAGTCATGGATCATATTTGGAGTTTCATATGGGAATCAATGTCTGTAAATATCGGGGTTAAGCAAGCCTGTTCGATGCCATCGTACTATATGTGTTTTTTTTGTTTGAGAGTAGCCAAGTATAGTTCCTATATTTCCACCATTGCAGGTAGTGTAGTGATTTGGATCACTGAAGGTAGAACTTTTTCCAGAATATGGGACTTTTGAAGTGATACCCTCCAGGGAACTAACATATCCCGGATACCAAGGCACTTTTGAGTCGATGATTTTCCAAAATTCCCCAGGTGGGATATGTTAATTCCCTGGAGGGTATTTTTTTTTGTTTGCCACCTCAGATCTATCAAAGGAGTTTTTTTTGTCGAAAAAAATGTTGGCTCAAGCTTGGAAGGGCACCAGGTTCAAAAAAACAGCATTCAAGTTTAGGTTGCAATCTTTGATATGGGGGTTTCCTAAAATGGTGGTGCCCCAAATTGGATGGTTTATGATGGAAAAGCCGTTAAGATGGATGATGTGGGGGTACCACCATTTTAGGAAACCCCCATATGTACCTGGTACCCTAAACATCCACTTTTTAAATGGTTGGTTTCAGTTGGATGATGAACCAAATCTGTATATAAACAAATGGTTGGAAATCAGCATGTCCATCCATTAAAAAATGGTCGGCTTTAGGGTTCCAGGTACGACAGCGTTGGTGTACATGGACAGTGGAACTATTTCATGTATACTGTATAGATATATTATTGTCCTTACACTATTACAGAGATGCCTCAGACATGCGATAGGACAACATCACGTCATTTACAGATGTTTACACTATATATATTTATTTTATATATGCATATATATATATGTTTATGTTTCGTTTTATATATTAATCAATCACTGGGACCAGTCAAAACCACTTTATCGCCCTTTTTTGTTTTTTTTGGTTGTTGCTGCATCCATGGAACGCTATGTGAACTTGACTTGTGCACTCTGCGGTGAGAACTTGTATACTGACTTGTGCGACTTTGTGGAGGCCGCCGGATCACAACCTCATCTTGATAGATACTTGGGATCCCGAAGGGAACCTCAAGTCAATGGAGTTTCCTGGTTCCCTTAATAGGTGGTAGGTGATATATAATCACCCAGTTGGCAGTATATACCAATTATATACCACCTATATTAAGGGAACCAGAAACAGCTATTGATTAAGTGAAAAGAGATTAGCCAATTTTGTGAATACTGCAGGCCGCAGTTTCTGTAAAAGAACTTTGGGTATTGGAGAAATGATGTGTTGTAGTGGTGAGATAGATGGTACAGTAAGCCAAAATTATCTTGGTATTTCTTTGAGAGTCAAGCGCACACAGATGTCATTTTTGAATGAAACATATCAAGCATATCTTCATGGGGGTGCTGGAGGGTGAGGTGAAAACATCACCTCTGTGTTACGACATCCCCTGGATTCTTGTGGGTGGAATTTCCTGGAAAAAAACAATGGAACAACAAGTCAGTCTTGAGTTGGAAGATGTAGTTTTTTTTGCTTACAGGGCACTTGGCAAAACAACTCATGTAATCATGTTAAGGCAAATATTTTCTGTGTCCTAATCTATGTTTTACGTATACGTAGATGTAGATTTACAAGATGCGTGTATGTCTTTGTATCTATATACACATTTTGTTTGTAAACATATATACAAATATTATATTCATATGTTTTCAATTTGAGATATATGCTCTAAATGGCCATTAGCAAAAAAACAAAGGTTCTTGGACCCCGATGATGGACCTCCGGAATCTGGACTTACTTTAGGGATCTCAAATTACGCACAGCCAGTTTGCCATAGCTATACCCTAGACATCCGGTCATGCTTCCTGAGGTTTGTTGTGTTTTGGGTGTGTTACCAAGTACAAATACCAAATACATGTATGCATACATTTTTTATATACATAGTTTATATCGTTTTATGTAATGTCGACACATTAGCATTTGGGCTCAACCCTTCCAGCATTTTGGGGGCCTTCACACTTGCTGCATTTGAGGAGAAATTTATACCAACCAAGCGCCGGATGACTTGGCACAGCTCACAGATATGAAGGTGGATGGAACAGTCACTGGGGCATTGACAGAAGGATCGCATTTTTCTTGTTGCACAAACTTTAAGATAACTCGGTGGTGGTTTCAAATGTTTTTTGTTTTCACCCCTATTTGGGAAAGATTCCCATTTTGACTAATATGTTTAAAAAGGGTTGAAACCACCAACCAGACAAGAACGATAGGTTTTTTCTTGGTGGGCGATTTCATCAACTGATTGTTCTCCAAGAGGTTCTATCGTTGATATGAGCTGATAAGCTTACCGCATGCACTTGATGTTTCATATACCCGAAGGGCAAAAGTGTCGCTAACAGAACATCAGCAGTGATCAGTTTTACACTGATAGGTTCTCTAGGTTTTTGATTACTATACGATTGGTTTGATTTGTTTTAATCCCATGCTGTACAACTAGCCATCTAGGTGACTAGATGTACCTGTTTCATCCTGATTGGGTACACTAGAGCCTTTTATTGAAGGATCATTCCCTAAGGATCCATACCCTTCCCTAGAGTAGGTTTGATGGTCCCAATCCCATCCCCACAATAGGATTGTAGGGTTAATCCCTTTCTTAGGACATATCTGGATCCTTAGGGATTATAATTTTCAACCACAGGAATTCATATCAAGTTCCCTACAGGTTTTGAGCACGCGTCAAGGAACAAAGGAACACAGGAACACGGTGTGCCATGCCCAGCATCCTCCGATATGATTAAGACTTACCACCCCCTTGTAACCAAACAAATTGGATAGACACATTCCGCCCACAAGTTGACAAAACAAGAAGCTACATGCATCTGGAATTCTAGAATCACTCCTTGAAAACTAACAGCAAAAGCCCCTGAACATAGGCCAGGATCCAACAGGAAAGTCTTCCAACCAACCATCCATTTTCAGGTGCGTTTGAATCGTTAGTTTCAGGGAATCTTGTTTGTTTATTTTAACTCCATGGTGAAAAGTCCACAAAAATCACATCTAACTATAGATTTGATAACATTATCAAACTACAGAAACACATCATCTATGTAAGTCACAATAGGATTCCCTTTAAAAAATGAAGGCGCCATCACTTACAGTTGTCCGAATGTTGATTTCGCCTGGATCCGGTGATGGTACCAACAAGTTCACTGTTTCTTCTTTTTCTTCAGGAATATGGAAGGCTAATCCGATTTCTACCAAGGTTTTTTGCATTTGGTGGGTTTCATCGGGGTTTTATGTGTTGCAGGATTTTTGTTGCATCATTCGTATCACTTCGGGGGGCCAAAAACCCAGTAACAGTGGGCAAATAATCTATGAACTTTATGAAGGGAACCCTGTAAACCTTCACCATCCACTAGTAAAGTCTTTAGTACCCCCCAAAATTTCACTTAGTTTACGACCTTCAGGGTGAGATTCAAAAACCAAGGAGAAATGTTCCTTCAATTGCAGCCGGAATTGTCACACGCCTCTCTTTCTGATTGATGCGGGCACTGGCATCATTGATCGAAAAGGCTACAAGTATGCATTGGCATGTGGAACAAAGTTCGTGCATATTGTGGAGGCTTTGTGGGAACAAACACCCGGCATTTCTTTTTCTGACACAAATCAGCAATTTGTTTTTGTTGTTTTTGAAAAGGTTGTTCCGAGAAAGACAACACTACATTTTCAGATGTTTTTGAGAATCTAGACAAATTTATGTATTTTTTTTCTGGTTTAGTTGGCAGGGCCAAGCACGCTTAGTTGAGGTCACATGCAATATCATTGTTTGTTTTCAAGATTTGGTGGCTACTGTGTTTCCTGAGAGATGCAATGAAACAGCTTCAAAACATTTACATAATCTACGTGATTGGCACCAATGAAAAGCTGACACAACCTTATGGGACATGCTACATGAATATGCCATAGGCCAGCATAGAAATAATCAGGGTCCTGGAGTTTGCTCAAAAACAGGTCTATCATTTGGACATGATACCAAAACCCAGCAGTCACCAAAAGTTTCAGATACCCAAAATGCAGGTAGCCTTACCGTATAAGTCTATTTTGCTGGTGGGTTTTTCCTTAGGACGTATCTAAATACAGCTTCATACAGCGAGGATTCCTCTATTTAAGGTACCAATTTTTTGGTGCTGCAGGCTCATACACCCGAAAGTTTGCCTTCAAGTAAGCCCAGCATTCCACCTGAAAACGGCTTTGTTGCTAGGCCTTTTCTAGTAGGTAGCATTGGGAGACCTGTCCATGGTATCTGATTGAACCCTTGGTTTCTGGTGAATTCTGTTGATTTTGCGTGGGAAGGCCAACAAAACCAGTAGGGTTTTGGACCAATAAATGTACACTGGCCGAATGATATGATATATTATTTAATATGTTATTGAAAAACATGTTTTTGAGAAGAGTCTAGACAGGTGAATATTCATCATTGTGGTAGGTATCCGATATCCTTCCAGAAAACAACCATATCAACCATTCCAGTTGCCACATTGCGTTTCTTTTTCTGGCCTCAGGAACCTTAAATAGTTTGACTGGGAAATCTAGGTTAATAGAAAAATCTGGTACTATTGATGGTTCAGAATTCCAGTTGTACTTGTACCAGTTCAGCTTAGTCAGTCTATCCCATTTAATTAAGGACGTATTGCTTTGGTTGTGCGGGTTTAAACCAACAATTTGATCAAAAGAGCTTCATTTATCAGGTGCCTAAAGTTGCTATGGTCTTCACCATCAAAGTTGCGCTTTCGGATCTGACAACATTGTCTTTCAACGCCATCACGGGTGAATGTAAGGCGACTTTGATGGTAGAGGAACCACAGAAAATGTTGTTTCGAGATGTGAGAAAGGAAACTTGGATTTGTTGATATTAAAGATTTGTTTTGAACACGTGAATTGAAGTGAAAGGTCAACGCTTGAATAAGTTGCAAGTTTTGTTTGCCACATGGTGTTTTTAAGCATGTGTTCTATTTACCACTGGCCTCTATTTGTGTAAGCAGTATCTTGATGACATTAAAAAAGGTCCATGTTTGTGGTGCGCAATAATGCTGGTAGACGGTAGACCAGTTCTATGATCCAAGGCTAGGCTGAAACGCTATCGTTTGATAACTGGAGGTTGCCCGTTACACGATTATTTCAGGAACCTCCTTCAACAACCACTATTCAAATCTGGTTGGTGGTTTCAAATGTTTTTTGTTTTCATCCCTATTTGGGGAAGATTTCCATTTTGACTAATATTTTTCAATTAGGTTGAAACCATCAACTAGAAATGCAATCAAACAAAAAAACACTCCTTTTCAGCCATTGAAATTGACCCGCCACCAACAGCCTTTTTGCAAGTTTGGGATATTTAACTTACCCAAAAGACCAGAGTGCCCAGTGAAAAGGTGACATTTTTTGGAGAAGCTAGTCTTTTCAAACCACCATGTTTGCAGGTGAATCATGGAGCAGATTTATCAGAACCCTGCATAAGTTCAATCTATTAACTATTTTTGTAAGATACCATCCCAAACTAACAGTTTGCCCCTGAAAATAGGCCTTCCCCCCCCCAAAAAAAAAACAATTATCCATTTTCAAGGGCTACATTAGTTTTAGGGAGGATGTATATGCATATTTATGAATATACATTATACACAGTGTTTTTAACCTCCCCCCCGAAATGTTTTACCAACTGCGTGCTACTTTCAATCAGTGTTTTTTCATCTCATCATCTCCCGTTGGCAATTGCGGAACCTCAGGAAGTGCTCGGTGACTTGAATTTGGCGGCACACTGCGTTGCCAAATATATTTTGGAAGATGGTTCCCTTCTTTCTGGACATCATGATGATCTCAATATTACAGAGATTTTTGATCTCAAAGACTCATCCTGAGATTTCTGTCGATGAACTCATCCAACTCTCAAATTTCCGGAAGAGCTGGATGCGTGCTTCATTCACCGCAACATGGGATCACAGCCCGCAACATGGGACTAAGATGACATTGGAGCCAAGGTGTGACGTTCAGATGGTGGCAAGTTCAAGGTGTGTGTTTTCCCGTGACATTTGTGACCCAGAATTGGTGGAAATGATGTCTCAGAAGACCATTGGAAGAACATTGCTTGGAACGAACTGGAGAAGATGATGGTTTGTGGTTGTTGTTTTGTTTCCATGTTTTGTGGATGCTGCAACGATTGCAGAGCTGATGTTTGGCCTTTTTTTTCTCGAAAAAAAAAGGTGAGTTGCACAAGACGAATTTGTGGATCTCCTTTTATGATCCATGTGGGGAAGGTTGGCTTTGGCCTCATGTCACGAGTCTTTACCATTCAAAAAAAAGCTACAACTGGCAACAACTGGTAAAATGCACTGTCTTTGACTTGCATCGCAACGGAAAAGTTGCAGACTGTCACTGGGATTTGTTTTTCTAAATTCAAAATGGTTTACTTACAAACATTCAAAGGTTACACACATCAGCTATGTTTTTTTTCTAAATGGTTAGCTTACAAATATATATACCTATGCCTTCCTCAGGCTATAATTTGATCCTGAATGGGTTTAGACTAGAATTTAAGGCTGACTTAAGAATTCTCGCCCGAGGCCTGATTTCTCGCCCGAAAGGGTTTTGCTCAAAGTAGGATAAAACCGTAAGAAACAGCCTGAATGGATGACAAGTTCATACCGAATTAGTTCAATGTATACCTATAACATCCTACAACTTAGTCAACTCTTGTGATCACATCTTATCCCAAATCATCAATAAATAACCCCGAAAAGGACATGATTTATAGGTCTTGGAAATCAAAAATTGAAACCTTGTGGGTCACCTCAACAGTCCTAAACAATCCATCCACCCATCCAATACCTCTTCTTTTGGAGCGACCGGAATCGATCGGAGATGGATGGAGTTCATCCAGTTCGGCACTTGGCAACGCTGATGGGGATGAGAAGGGATGGAAGGCTAAGTTGGCTGTTGGTTTCATAAATAGGAAAAACGGTTTTAACAAAAACCTTTGTAACCTTTCAATGTCAACAAGTTAGTTTTTTCTCAACCCCGTTTGAGCTTCCTTTTTGGTTTTGAAAAGGCAAGCTGTCCCTTCAATCCATCTTTCTTTCGATCTTTCAACAGCGCTGCGATCTTTAAGAAGTATCGCTCACAGACTCTCTTGTCGCAAAGCCTAAAGCCAACACGTCTTGACAACCTGCTAATCCTGCCAATAAAATCTTCGTTGACATCGCAGGCATGAGCCTGCGGGCTCATGATTAGAGTTGAACCCTTCAAAAGTTGAACTCTCAATTTGTAGGCAATGTGGTGTAAAGCGTGGAGTTTGGGTTTTTGAATAAAACTCCTAATGCGATGTTGGATGGCCACCACTCCCAGGTAGGCATACCCCCTCAAACATGTCATTATGCAACAATAAAGACGGTGAGCGCAAACTCTTTCAAGCCACAGCCCATGATGGTGTAAGATGTTGATATCCAGCGTTGATTGACACACCTCCAACATGTGCTGAAGCAATTGATGATGTCCAACAATTCTAGGGTTTGCAATGTTGAGGCGTAGGTACCAAACAAGCCATCGTAACAGTAAACGAGTGTCTGATGCCTTACTGGAACACCAAGGGGCCGACATGAGGTTCTGCATGTTAAAAAAGGCCTTGGTAAAACTCCTAAGGCCAGGTGATTCACGTTCCGCTTTGCACCATAATGTAAAGACACTGTGTGCACGGGAAAAACGGTCCACTATGTTCTTACTGTCACCATCGTCGTCAAAGAAACCTTTACGTAAAAGGAAGATTAAAGTACCACCGATCACGTCTCTTGCAACTCCGACTTTCACCACATGGAAGGGGTCCCATGCAATAGCTAGCTCTGGCCGATGAAGATCAAAATTCATTTGACCCAATGCCGGTGGACTTTGTCTATCCCAAGGTCGACTGTAGAACATCGTGGGCACCCAGGCCGGGGTCTCAGAGTAGTCTTCGAAGGGGAAGAGTTGGTGCCCTGCTCTGCAAGAATGACAAATCTCTATCTTGTTTTTGGACCCCAGGTGGGAATAACATCTGGTCAGGTTCATGTACTTGGCATGAAAATCAAGATCACCTTTGATTCCGACGAGGGCCCCAAAGACTCTTTGCCCGTTCTCTAGCAAAACGCCTTGTTGGAACAATCGTTGCATATCAGCCGTCAACTCTTCAAAGAGCCTATCCGCAACATGTCGGTGTTTCTTGTAGACCCAACCTCCCAACCCGAAGATTAACCATCGGCTTAAGTAGCTATGTCCCTTGAAATTCGTAAGCTGCTTCCGGCCAACACTTTGGTAAGCACCATCAACAAGGTTCGAATCTGTTCCGTACTTTGGAAGGTCAGGACGGGAAGCCATGAAAGATGAACAACTACATCCAGCTGGAATCCGGGGATCTTTGTGAGAACCAAGTGGGCTTTCAACACTAACAACAAGATACCCAGTTTTCTTCACTGATCGTCCCTCATCTCCATGTATAAATAAGGGTACAACCCGTGAAAGGTCCCCCTTGTGTGCAGAAAAGACTTCATGTTGTGGATGCTCCATTTCATAAAGTTTCCAGAAAGCTTCGAAGTTTTGATTTGCAGGGCCAGCACAACCCCCCAACAACTCTGGGCATGAATCCATCCAATGTTTGACCCAATCCGTGGGCCTGATGTGAAAGCTTCTTAAGGGCTGTAAGTCTGGGAGGCCGCATTCATGTTCAATTTCTTGAATTGGTACTGGTAAACTCAAACCAGAGTTTTCAAACAAACGGCGGACGTCCCTCTCAGCATTTCGCTTCACATGAGGCTTGTCAGAGCATTTGCCCTGCGATGCATTCAGAGTGCCTTTCACGCTTGTGGCTGTGGCCTCAGAGGAGGGGTGGATATAAAAAAAAAATTAAAGGTAACCACGGGAAGAAATTCAAAGCCCCAGACGCCATCCCCCATAGTTTCAGCGAGATGTCGGAGAAGTAAATCATCAGGTTGGGATGTTTGGGGTGCAGCCCCCAATCTACCTGGCCACATGTCGAGACTATGGTGTTGATTCTTCAGAACCCCTCACTGGGAGAGGTGCATAAGTTATAGAGTCACTTAGCAAATTGTTTGGCATAATGAATCGCACTTCCAGCGGCTGAATCATTTCATCCTTTATGGCTTCACTCACATAAGTTGGAATGCTAAATTGACGTTGCCAGGCAACGAACTGTGCATTGTTGCAGCTGCGGTTCGCAATTGCATTTAACTGGAAGTTGGCAACCCCAACTGTTCCAAATTGTTTTACAACCTGGTCATCCATACTGCCATAGTACTTGCCTTTTAGGAGTAAACAGGAAACAAACATGAACAATCAGCCTTGGAAAATTACTACGACTATTGACAGTTTAAAAAAAAGAAATTACATATAATTTTCTACTCCTTGGGGGTCTTACCCCTCAACCGGTGAGAAGGTGGTGCAGCTGGCTGCTTCGCAGCAGCTGCTTTGGCTTTTGCAGCGGGGGATGTACGGGCCCTAGAAGGCTTCTGCGACTTCTCAGGCTTTGGGCAGTGAGGCCTTGGGGACGCAGTCTTACAGACCAAATAATCTGGGTACCAAAAAAGTTTGGGATATGACATGCCAATAAGATCTAAGTCCTTGACCTAGCAAAATTCATGATACCCAGAGCTTCCAGGAGCCTGTGGGCAAACAAGATATTTAAACGAAGTAGATGGGAACAGCAGGCAAAGCAAACAAATGACCAATAGCTTGGAAACTACATCGACAGATCAAAACATCAAAATCCTTTGGTTGTCAACAGTTTGGAAAAATCACGGAGCCATCGCCTTTTGCGTGACTCCTGCAGTTGTCCATCAATCTTTTTCTGCAACCTGGGTTTGAAAAGGGCCCCAACAACTAGACCGCTTGAACGGGATAAGTCATTCTATTCCTGTGAGTCCGCCATGTTGTTGACATTCAATAAATTGAATATTTTCAGAAGGCTTCTGAATACTAAAACGAATCTAAAACGAACTAAAGTAATTGGCACCCTTTGTCAGTTTTTTTCAAAAAGGGGGACATTAATTTAGTATCCTTAACCGCTTCCGAACACAATACTGCAATAGCTTGACTATAGTGACTATACATTGTTGTGGTTTCCTACTGCCAAGTAACACATGAGTGAATCCATCAAGAGTACCTTCAGCATGAGCATCAACCAATATTTCGTAGCACCCCAAAAGCTTCTCAGACACCAGCGACATTCGGTCCTTCATCCTGCAGGCAAAGCCCACCAATGCCCACTGGTTAGTTTTTCAATTAGCAACTTATGATCAACTTATGGTGAATCTTATGGCAACTTATGACTTCAAAAAATGACCTGAGCAAGAACATAAAAGGACCCAGACCCACTAAGACCCCTTAAGATCCACTGGCCTGCTTTGCAAAGGTGAAAGCGAAGTTGCAGATGCGAAAGACGCATTCATGGCATCAAGCTTCGCCAAATGCTTTTGGAGGCAGGTACATGCTTTGGGTGCCATGGCGGCTGGTGAAAGGTCACCTTCAACTTCTGGAAAACCTGCCTTTGTGAGTTTATCGGAATCATCTTGGGGAACCTCATGCACAGGTACTGGTTGCTGCTCAGATTCTTGAGCATCATCCAATGCTAGCAAACCTCAGGGGATGTCTTTACTGCGGAAGCATACGTTGATTTTATTTGAATTGTTTTTATTTTATTAGATCAATGAAATTTCAGCAAGTTATCAAGCAAGTAGCCATCTTCAGGGTCGTCCAGCATGCTCCACCCAAGTTTCTCATGTGGGACCTCACCACTTGGATTAGCCTCATCATATTCGATCATTTCTTCCAAGCGTTGCCGCTTGGTTTTCCTTAACTTGAGAAGTTCAAGGTCCCCAGAAAGTACCAGGCAAGTGACAAGTCAAGTGTTTGTTGAATGCGTCCAACTTTACTTCATCACCCCCTCGAATCACAGTTTCTGAAAATTTCCCACTATCCTATCCTTCCAAGATTCTTGAGGCTTCCCCGGATACGGATCTCTGTCCAATACATTTTCCCAGCGCCATACTTGCTCATCCTGAAAGCAGAATAGGAGGGGTAGAAAATAAGGGGTCCAAATTTTGAAGGCTATTGTGAAGGCTTTGTGGAAGAAAGCTCCCCAAACAAGGTTGCGCTATACTGAACGGTCCTCGTCAGGTTCCGACGAGCTTCGCAATAGCGGATGACCCCTTGAATCTTTGACCTTACAAAGTGAGGGCAAAAGAGAAAACCCCCCATTTGTATCCATTTGTGTGCTAAAAGTATTCGTTGAAAAATCTTTGTAACCCTCAGCTGAACTTTTTGGGCCCACAAAATGCCCAGGTTTGGGGAACATAGGCCATAAGTTAAACATTCCCTTGCTTGGTGGACTAATCACAAATGAGATACTCGCTGTACTTCAACTCTTTCATGTCATCCTGTGTCAACCACTCACCCTCTATCTCGGATGTCTCCTCCGTGATGTGCTCTGTGATGGACCGGCAACGTTTGACAAACTTGTCCTGCGGTGCAAAACCACGGCGATGGTCAAACAAAGTTATTCAATGACAAATCCGCTATGTCAGTCTAACGTCATTGGTGCGTTTTGATTGCTTTGCTGTATACATGTTATAAACCAGCATTTCTAAAGAACATCAGGTACTGGAATGAAATATCTTCAGGATGTGAAGTATACTTCAAGGCCTTAACTTTAAGACCTTCCCCTTCAATTTTCTAGTCTTGGGCATATTGGGGTCTTTGGGGTATGTATCCCCAAAACCAACCAGTGTACTTCGAAATAAACTTAAAAAACAACTAATTCAACGTCACTTTTGGCCCCCCGGTCCACATCGTAACCAACCTTCTCAAACATCTCGAGTAGCTTCACTCGGGACTCTTTGTTGGCCCACTGTTGTTGCCAGGTATCATCCAACAGAGTAGATCCATCAGCCCTAGGTTTAAACACCCTCCGAATACGGCTATCAATAGCCTTTTCGCTCAAGATAGGGGGTGGAATAGAACTAACATGAAACGTGTCATCCTCTCTGCCAGCTCTCTTTACCCCCCCACGACCATCTCCAATGCCTTTCCCGGTCTTACCCTTCGACTGGTCAGGCTGTGGTTGCAATGGTGGCTTGGGAGGAGAGACGGGTGTGTTGGAAGGCGGTGGCTCAACTAATTCTTCCTTTTCAAGAACATTTTGCGGGGAAAGATAGGGTAAATCTTGTGTATCATCCACATCGACTGCGAAAGGGTAATCAGGCTGACGGTCTGCTGGTAGTAAGTAACTGTATGGAGCTTCAACTGTGGAAGTCTCATCGGCCATTACCTCGTCCTTTGTTTCAACCAGAGTTTGTTTGAGTGCATCCTGCGCCTCAAAGGGGAACTTTGACTAAACATCATTGTTTTTTGGTTTTATCGGTTGATGGAAAAAATCCCCCCTGGACCCCAAAAGGTTTTGATACTGATACTACTGTAAAAAAAACATTTGGGGCATCGTAAATGGCGCAGGATTTTTTCCATCAACAGTATGCATCATGGCTAGGGCATGCTAGAGCATAGAAATTAAGACTAAAGAACATGGGAAAACAACATACATAAAAAAAACGTGCCCGTTTTGGAGCCTTCTAGCTGCTTTTCAACACATTAAGACTAAAGAACATGGGAAGACAACATACATTAAAAAAACGTGCCCGTTTTGGAGCCTTCTAGCTGCTTTTCAACACTCCATTGTTGCTGGTATGTTTGGAAACATTTGGAAACCTCACCTGCTTGACGAAGAGAATTCGCAAATCATCCCCATCCATCTCATCAAAGTCATTGGCTTCATGTGCAGAAATGTCTGTGGGGGAAAGATCATCCTTGCGATCTTTGCTGAGTTGATCTCTTAAAGCCTAGGCTAAAGGGTTTGGCAGGCTACAAATGTTCAAAACATTTCAAAACGTTGGTTGGATGTACAAACAGTTTACTAGATAGGTGTTTCAAAATCCTTTCCCAAGAAAACTTCATTAAATCCCTAAAAGTTTCTTCAAGCCGTTGGAGCTCCAATTCCATCTCTTCAGGAGAAGGATCGCCGTGAAGCGACATGTCGGCTTTTTCGACGAGGCCCAAACCCCGTAGCAAGGTTTCAGAGGACCGAGTCTGACTCAAGAAACTCATTGGTTATACGGTTACACCCTCTATAGCCAGATTGCTGTGGGAAGGTAAAAGACCAATTTTCCACAAAGATTCAACACACGTCAGGTCATTACAAATCAGTTGGTGGGGTAATTAAAAACTCTTACTAAAAAGGTTCCCAGTCAGAACTTTATCCCCAAAACATCCAAAACATTTTCCAATTAGAGTTCACCAAACACACCTCAAATCCAAATCCAAGCTCCCAAAAAACCACTCCTCGCCAATTCTCGCCCGAATCCCGCGAATTCTCGCCCGAATCCCGTGAATTCTCGCCCGAATTATTTTGGGGTAATTCTGAAATTCAGCCCGAGTTTTTTGGTGGCAACTCCTGAATTCAACCCAAAAATCGTTGGCTGTGGGATGGAAATCAAAAGTATTAAAAGCAATGTTTAAGTCCAGTAGCCAAACTACCTTTTTCTCTCACAGTGTCGAAATACACAGGCATCATGGAAGTTGGAATCAATTACGAATTTCATAGCATCAGCTGGCTAAATATTTAGCTAGCGTGGGTGAAAAGAACAGCTTTGAAAGCCTCAGGTATACACAAAAGCTTAGATGACCTCACGTAAGCATAGATTGTCCATAGCTCCGCATCGTTCCATGGGTCTTCAAGTGGCATATCTGCCAGAGTATCAATAATCGACGTTTCCGCTTTGACCTTGAAAGGGGATTGCCAACACCAAAGTACTAAGGGGGAATCGAAGAAACTCATGTTATTTTGACTTCAATCTTCAACCCTTTATTCGGCAAGAGTTCCCAAAAGCACCTCCGGCAACTCAGGTTGTCCAGCGATCAAGTCATTGGCAAGTTCCAGCACTTTGCCAGCAAATTTCACAGGATACAGCCTGGGCGAGACGAAAGGATATCCCAAAGGAAGTCAGAGGATGGCAGAAGGCTACAAAATATATATTCCTAAATGAGCATAAGCAGAACCAAAGTAAGGCGAAATTTAAAAGGCATTATTCCAAAGATGAGAAACTCCGTGGATTTCAAGGCACGGGTACCTTGATATCTGACTCGGCCTTCCCTATCTTGGTACTTCTTGGCGGTGGAGACTAAAGACTTGTGCTTCCTTTTGCAAATTCGGCCCATGTCAAACTCCCTTATGTGATGAGATGTGCTCCACAACAGTGTCCGCTTTAGACACAGATGGCCATAGTGCTTCATCCACATTGCTTTCCGGTAAAAATCTCAGTGTCACAAAATGATACAAAAAGGCAGATAGTGAGGCGAAAGGAGAGAGTATACAAACATATTTTACATACGGCCGAATCTAACAAAGACACAATCGTGATTTTGCTTTATTTGAACATTACTAAACATTTCTGTTAAAGCAAACTTCATACAAAACGAATTGAAACGTAGCTCAAGTACTGATGCCTTTCTCCATCAGGATCTTCACCAAATGACGAAATCGATCATGACTAGCAAGAAGGGAACTTCCGGGGTTCTCTATGATGGGGACCCCTCCAGCTGCAATCACCATCATGATCAGGAGAATGGTCCTGCATGTTGGGTTAGTGCTTTACACAGATTGCTACTGAAAAGGAATAACTTGAATGTACCCCCAAAGCTTTTGAATACTGGAATGAACCAACTTAATGGGTGCTTTATGGTGTTTTTCTTGAAAAAAAGATTGTAAACGGGCACCCATCATTTTAGCACATGCCCCTGCCAGGAAAAGAGGAATACCTCCCACCACCCCTTCCTTGCAACAGCTTTGTTGGCCCTGTAAACCGCAATAGAATGAGGGTGCCCCATTGCCAGGAAAGCATCACGAAAGGTTGATCCCCGTGATATACTAACCCACGTGGAACATGCTATCCCCAAGATAGCGATAAACTGGCCAAAGCTGCACTGAAGGATCAAGATGCAAGCCAACCTGAGATCAATCAAGGCGGTTCGAGGATGGATGGATGGGTGGCAAGTTGAAGGATTGGTGTTCCAAACTTCGGCATGACCATTGAAAGGGGTCTACATCTTCAAACAAAGTCAAGGAACGTGAATCCCGCTGAGGTATTGAAATCCATAGCATTGTTGTGCTTTTTGTTGTCACCTATTGTATCATAGTTTTTATCCATGGCAGCTACACGAACACCCAAGTTACTTGCCAATTTGGAAACCCGGGCAGCACCAGCATAGAATTCAAGTACCTGATACTGATCAGTGTCCTGGTTGAAGCTCACTGGTTTCAGGAACCCAACCATGAGAACGATCATCACAAATACCTAAGCTGTCTTTGATGATTGTATACCCCAACATGTTCAAAGAAGACATGAGTGGATTGAACTGTTCTATGGTGAGGCTAGGCACCTTAGGGGCTTTCATCCATATCAAACGACGAATCATAAACTCCAGCTTGGCCGGCATGGGAGGATCAGCAACCATGGTGAATCGAATCCCTTTTATCGACGTTTGAGTTCAAAAGCTCCGGATTCAAGTCGGACTGAAATTTGTAAGGTGCTATTTATAAACCTCACTCCCCGCAATCATGGCCAGGAAGACCTTCAAGTTTGGCAAAGACTCCAGGTTTCCCGTACGAAGCCAAGCCCCGCCGCAGTGGCATGTACCTGGAAGGCTATTGATGGCAGACCGGTAGTGTAGTGAATTGTTGTTTACACTATAGCTAGTGAAGATCTGAAGATTTACCAAAAAGCCTTTCGACAAACAAATCTTTATGGGCAATTTCGAACTCCAACAAAGCAAGTGTTTTCTTTTACTCGCTATAGCCGCGAAGTACATGTCTTGTCCCAGCCAATTGAACAGCTAGGTTCGCATCATAAAGTTCACACTTTGCAGCCATTCCGATCTGCAAGAGATGTTGGTATTGCAGGTTCACAGTCAGGTTCACTAAGATTTTTTTGGGGTAAAAAGTTGCACAAGTCTTTGATTCAACGAAGGACTTTCAAAAAACAGTTCTATGAATCTATATCTTATGGAGAAAAACGCTGCGAATATCCCTGCCCAACATCTCACACTAAGCAAACAGAGCAGCTAACAGTATACCCCCAAAAGACCGATCATCCATAGATCACGTCAAAAGCTAAGATCGATGAACTATCATTCCCTTCAGCTACCATTTTCATTCGCCGCAATCATCTTGCCTTGGCTGTGTTTAGGAGCGATAAAAAAAGGTTTTTGCGACGGAACATGTGACTCCAACAATCCCCAACCAGTGAGCAACCCCAAAAAAAAAGAACTAATATTGTCAGCAAAGTACGTTGAACAGTTTCGATTTGCAAGAAACTTTCCACACATCCCTCAAAGAAGAAATCGAAGTTGGAGATGGGAGTAGGTGCCATTTTGAGCTTCTGCTGACAATGCGTCCAAAATGGATCCTTGAAGGGGGCTTGAAAAACCAACGGCGGTCAGATTTTGAAGATGGACCCCTCCAAAAAAGAAGAAAGTCAACCCTTCCAACATATTAATTTCGTAAACTTTGACCCTCAAATTAAAAGGCTTTCGAAAACACTGGGGCCTCCATAGAAGAAGGGTGGGCAAAGAATTGGGCCACACGGGTATTGAATGTCATTTTCAATGAGTCCCATCGCTTCGCTGGTTCTTGGGTCAGGGGACGGTTACGTCGCGCAAAGGTTGCTTTCTCTTCCCCGACCTTCGCCTTCTTCTTCCTCTGGTCATGTTCCTGGCCGTGTTCCTTCTCCTTTTCCTTAGCCTCAGCCTGTGCCTTCTTCTTGTCTTCCTTCTCCTTTTTCTTAGCCTCTTCCTGTGCCTTCTTCTTGTCTTCCTTCTCCTTTTTCTTTGCCTCAGCCTGTGCCTTCTTCTTGTCTTCCTTCGCCTTTATCTTAGCCTCAGCCTGTGCCTTCTTCTTGTCTTCCTTCTCCTTTTTCTTAGCCTCTTCCTGTGCCTTCTTCTTGTCTTCCTTCTCCTTTTCCTTAGCCTCAGCCTGTGCCTTCTTCTCGTCTTCCTTCTCCTTTTCCTTTACAGCGGCTCCAGCTGAATCTTCATGGCTTGATTCATCACTGCTGCATCTTTCATCCTTACCCTTCCTCGATTTCTTCCCACCTTTTTTTTTAGCTGGTGACTTCTTAACCTTCTTAGCTGCGGCTCTGACCTTCGCCTTTGCTGCAGCCTTACCTTTTGGCTTTGCCTTTGCCTTCGGTCCTTTTTTCTCCTTTTTCTCCCCCTTTTCCTTCTTCATATCATCCCGGTGCTCCATTTGCTCCACCCTAGATACGCCTTCCCCAGTTGCATGGAACAACGAAGGTAGAACCTTGGTGGGGTCAACAGGCGGAGGAAGTTGGGGATTCTCTGGATCAGCTGGCGGTTCAACTTCAGCAGGTTGTTGGCTCCTCTTAAGTTCGGGTAGCGGGGATGCAACTGGGGCTACCACAGGTGTTTTGTCAACCCCGGCAGCTTCCTGCAAAGCTTTGGCAACAGGGGAGGCATCAAAAGGCTGGGTCTCACCATTTGGATCCAAAATGGGTTGGGTAACCTTGGGTCGGGCTTGCCTCTGGACCTCAATCTTCTTCCTTAAACTGACTTGATCGCTCAGAAAAAAGATACTAAACTAAGAAATGGGCAACCACAGTAAACAATGTACCGAATCAATCCCAAACATATGACCCAAACATACCCTAACAAGAAGGAACAAAATTCAAATGAACTTAGACTTAGACACTTCAATGCGTCAATCTTGGCTTGGACCTCATCTAAATTCAAATCCTTGTGGGCAACCGGCGACTCTACTACTTCAATCACTTCGTTATCCTCTTTGGTGTTTTCAGCAGTGTGTTTGGGAGCTGGGGAAGGTGTCACCTCAATCTCCGTAGGGGCAACACTGCTTGACCCAACAGGGCTGGCTACCGGAACAGGCTCTTCACTTAAGACCTGGCAAGGCTGGGGTTCCTTATCAGTATCATCAAAGATCTCCTCCTCTACTGGTGGGACGGGGCTGTTGGCAACGAAGGTATCTTCCAAAATTTGTGAATCACGAGGTGGGTCAACAGGCAATGCCATGATGGGTTCAGGGTCAGGAAGATCAGGTTCAACAATTGTATCACCAGTAAACTCTTCATCATCACCACCCAACATCATCTCAAGATGTTGACCCATAGTCCCATCCTCATATCCATCTTCTAAAGATTGACTTGATTCAGTTCTGACACTGCTAATGCTACTGCATGGCCAATGCCATGCAACAAAGTCAAAGATTGATGCCACCACGGGATCCTGGGGCAAACAAGTAATTCATCTAGGAAAATGGGGCGTCAGGAATGGTAACTGGAAAAATCTAAAAAAAAGAAGGGGAGCCCAACCCTCCACAACCACCAACCAAAACTAACTTATTTGATTGTATGTGCTAGAGTCCCGCCGACGTGATCCATCATGCCTTTTGACAACGTAGGTGACGAAACCCCGTAGGGAGACAGAATCACATTGGACTTTCAGAGCATCATCAGGCATCGCCAACTTCACTCGTAGCTTCGTGACCTATAGGGCAAATGAGCTGTGATATGCTACATGGGTATTGAGCATAGGATATTCCGAGCAAACATCATGAGCAAACAACTTGGCTCTCATCAAAAATTGTATTGCCAAAAAAACCTTTAATTTGATTTGTTTCATTCCCCCTGACCTCTTCACGCACTTGATCAATGCAAACAGTCTTCGGGTAGCTAACTTGGGGAACCCAAATGGAAAGCAGCTTGAAAATGACCATAGAGTTAAGCCTCATGGAATCAAAGTTGATTACCCCAACCGTTTTCTGAGTAGGCCATGTGAGCATCTCTTTCCGGTGAAGCATCATGTCCCTGATGATTTCATCACTCTGCCACTCTTCCGCCAAGCCCTTCAAAGAGGGCCCCTCTTGCTCTGGAGCAGCATCAGCATCAGCAACAGACGTCATTGCCACAACCCGTACGTGAACTGCAAACAGTAGCTGGTGGGCCACAAAAACACTACGGACTTTTTGCGATCAACTTTAGGTGGTAAGATGTGGCAAGAATCAACCGGATGAGTAGATCGATCTTCCCATCAAATAAAGAAAAATCCCGTCCAACAGCCCAAAATAGGGAGCACGTGACGTTGCCAGCAGCCAGGCATCATCTAAGAATCACCTGCGTAGGGCAAAGGAGGGTTACGCTTATTTATCTTATTTGTAAACTCGTCGTCGTTGCGCTTTAAGGATTTTTTGGTCAACAAGTGATTCCAACAACTTTCAATGGTTCCGATATAACGCTCATGTTTTCACCCCCAGTTTTCCTGCTATACTTCGTCCATTACTTCGTCCCTTGAAGTGTCCCTTGAATCATCCCGCTCCCGCTCACCCAGCGATCTCTGAGGCACAGCTTTGGAAGTGCTGTGGTGCCTGAGTGGCCGAGGGGTGGCTAAGATAAGGTTAATTGGTTAACTATGGCGGATTGACAAGGCAGAGAAACAAAAGTGCCAAGTGAGTAGAATAAATTCAATCAGAGAAACATCCTTTTCAGTGGCCAGACGTACTAGGTAGCACATCAAGCCACCCAACTTATAGTTTTCAACCATGATTTGAGCCCGTTCTTCCGAAAGAATTTCCTCAGATACCAAATAGACGCAGAAACTAATAGACCATGGAAATTGAACCTGTCAACAGTAGTATGTGAATTGAATTGAATCAGCTTTATCAGCTTTGAAGTTTCACTCCGATCCAAGAAGCCGAGCCATCACCAAAAATCATGCGTTGTGCATCTACCCACCATGTCTTGTCAAATTGGACCAGGCCTTGCCGGTTTCTTTTTGAATGGGCTGGTATGGAATTTTATCAGAATCAAGTATACAATTTGACAATGCGTTCTGATCATTCGGGTTTGTTTCCACACGCCTTCGTTCGAGATGTCAGCCATAGTGGTAGGACCAATTTGGTTGAAAAAGTCCATTATTCTACACTATGGCTGGTGGTCAACTTTGGGAAGATTGAACCTAAATGGGCTTGAGGGATGTAGTCACAATGTAGTCTCAAAGTCTGACAGTTGAACTTTTTCACATTTGTAAGCTGCAGAGCAAGGGGGGTTGGCACCTGCCAAAAAAGACCGAGAAACTTCCAAAAAAGGGCTGGACAAAATGAGCCCCAATGGCTGCAAAATTCCAATTCTCGCCTGAACTGGAAATCTCGCCTGCAGTCCGTTTTCCTAGTCTGAAAGGTAGAAAGGATCCTTTTTCTGATCAGACTCAAATTTCAGACTGAAAGAAGTCCTAGGTATATAATGTTCAGAAAAAGTACCAAAAGTATCAACAAAAAAAAATAATAACATATAGGATCACATGTACACATGACATCTACAATACACGTCTATACGATATCATATGTATATATAACGATATATCATTCATATACATACGATATACATATATAATAACATGATTGGTGTTTCCAGATTCAAGCATCGGATCTCCCCAAAACAAAATCAACAGCTCAGCAACTGGACAAAGTGGAAGCACCTTCACTTAGACGTTCCATTGCCTCAGCAACAAGTACCACTTGCACTGTGTGAATGACTTGGGTACCAGTTGTAGTACCAAACCAAATGGAACAAGAAAAGGAGACGGTGAATCACTGAATCACGACTCAATTCCCTAAAAAGTGCATGTTAAACTCTTTAACGGTAGGCAATGTGCCTCTCCTAACTGGACTTTCTTAGGCAACCAAATTTTGGTATCCTCCGTGTGGATACACGACAATGCGCCTGGCTCATTTCGAATCCTGAACATCAAATTTTTCCAAATCATGGAACTGGTGACCCCAGTTGAATCATGGTACATCATCTTGTATGGTTGAATGAGTATTTTTTGTCTATATCGTGCTTGTGAATTATGCATTGCTATTCTATAGAAATACAAACCACACGTAACCAATTCACCACATATTTTGAACAAAACCATACAAAACCACGGAAACCGCTATCTGCGTATACTTTAGGAGGTCATTGAACTGGCCATCATGACTGTCCCTGCTGTGGTCCCCTCACCGTGGTCAAGAACTGCTTTGATGTGACTGCAATTTTTTCCTCGGCTCCAACAACTGGTGATTTAGCATACGTGTGATCTGTAGTTGCCACCTAGAATTCGCATGATCTACAGGTTGATCAAATCTTCATACATATCAATTTGTATGGGTAGATAGGCTTCAAAAAGACGCTAAAAATGCATGGATATATTTAGATATGACACATAGATACTGTGGGCAAATAGGTTGACATATACTGTACACAAAAAGGCCATGACAGGCTGATGATTGCATGAAGCGTCAGGGGTGGGGGCTGTTGCGAATGATCCACAAAAAACAACTCAAATAACATATCGTCATATCGGATGTGCCGTGAACTGGCCATTTTGAATGGAATAGTATCTTTAAGCACAGTAACATCTAGTTATCATGAGCTTCCACTGCGCAAAATATAGATGGGTCCAACACTCACACAAACCCACACTTCATCGTAGACAGAGAATATTACATACACACACCCGAAAACTAACATGGAAGCTGAAAATCCTCCGTTGAAAGGAAAATCATCTTCCAAAATCTCCATTTTTCAGGGAAGTAAATACATGGATCATCTTCATAATTGACGAATAAAACTATATCCGCATGAGAACTCCACACGGCCGCTGTAACGCTATCTCTGCTGTCGGTCCCTGTCAAACTCGCATCCGTGTTTGGGAATATACTTTTGCGACACAGGAAACAATTGAAAAATGCTGATGTAGTGACAGTTTTGCAGGAAATCCTGGTAAGTTTGGTCATTGCTACTACACCCTGAAAAATTAACATGGAACCTGAAAAACACCTGCTTGAAAAGGAACATCATCTTCAAAACCTTCATTTTTGGGCTCCATGTTGATATTTGGGAGGTGTATCATCACTGACTTCTGACTTCTGACATAACCCTCGTCAGACTAACAGCCTATCCCAGTCTCTCCAGAAAATCTTGAGCACTACGCTACGTAAGTGGTATAGTCATAGAAGTATACCATTACCCCCCCTGGTGATTCCTAGTCTTTGCATTCAATAGAGCTAATGAACTTCAATTAAAAACCAACATATACACCCAAAATTACATCCTTTCCAAGGAAAACTTGGACCGATTGAAAACGGAAGAAAAAAAGGAGAAAATTCATGGATTTTCATCCTTTCCAGCATCTAGAAAACCACCCCAGCACGATGATGGAACCCAAGAATCTCCCAAGCGCCGTGCATGTCCATCAATTTTCTGTGTACCAGAGCTGACCTCTGGAAAGAACCATCATATGGAGCCAAGGCACAGGGAATATCACCAGAAACACCTGTTTAGCGTGTTTAGATAATGGAAATTCATGCAACATATATGCTTTTTGGGAAATTTGTATGAGAAACATTGATGCTGGAAGGCTATACAAATATATGACAGGATGTAGAATAAAGGTGCCCAAGCTCATTCATCTGAAGCCACTGATTTCATCACTGAAAGTATTTAGTTCCATTCCTGCTACAGTATCCAGTTTTTGATGCATAGCTTCGAAACAGTTGTCACATCAGCAATTCTGTCCATCTCTATGGCTAATTGAATGTTTGTGGTTTTGCTGTTTTTGGCAGTATATAAGACCCACAAACGTCTGGAAACTAATCCGGAACAGCAGCACTCAAAGGATAGGTTGATGATTGGTTGCATATATGCCTGCGAAACTTTATATGTTTCCAAGGAAGAGACTTATTATGCCAACCAAAAACTAGTTGGCGGTTTCAACCAACCCGTTTGAAAAATATGCGAACGTCAAATTGGATCATGAAACCCCAAGGTTTCGGGATGGAAATAAAAACTATTTGAGTTGCCACCACCCAGATTACCATAGGGAATCCCACCTTTAATAGGAAATCCTTATAATGGGTATAAGGAACCCCTAATAATGGGAAACCACCGGGCCCCAGTCGGCTTGTTGTTGCAAGCAACCAACAAATGGCTTTCCACCAAGGCACAGAGTTTGCCAAGCTGGTGAGCACGGGTTGGGTATTCTCAGTCATTTGCACCATGGAGTTTTGTATATATCTTTGGACCGCTATTTTGTTGAAAAATCCAACAAACTTTGGATCCAATTCATTTAGGCAAAACAAACAAACATCAAACCATTCAACAAAAAAACGGAGGTTGTCTCAGAAACATTGTGAAACCCTTTGGAGTTCAAAATACTGTGAGCTGAAATTCAATCATCAAGTATGACTTGGCTCAACTGCTAAGGAGGCCACCGAGTCCACGAGTCACGAAAACAGTCCTTTAAAAATCAAGCTCTAAATACACGTGGAATATGATTAATTTAAGTAAGTTATACTTTCAGTCATCTTACATTGACGAGTGTTGGCTGCTGTTGGATGTTCCAAATGGCTGCAATCATTGACCAACGGATATCAATAGTTCTGACATGATGTGAATGGTACTCTCTTGCACATGCTTTGGATATGATGTTTGTTGCACAAACACAATACATACACACAACACAAAAGAACACTGCCCCGAAAAAAAGTGCCATCACAAAAATGAGGTAGTCTTCCAAAACGACACTTGTTTAGAGTTACGCTAGTTTTCAATAGTGTATGTATATGTCAATATCAAGATATATACACAAACATATATCGTCATATGTGACATGCTGTTATACATGATATGCGTAATTATGTTTCTACATCAATCTACCACATGCATGATGCCTAATCATTCATTACAACAAACTATTCTAAATATATGTATGCCAAACGACCGGATCATCTCTATCATTTGCCTATCCTTCCTACGATTTTACCCGGCAAATCAAAATCAAGCCAACCTTTCCGTCGACATCCATCAAAGCAGGAATATATTCATCAGTCCACGTGATTCCAGGAGTACATTATGGTACATCCATCTAACTGCAACAAAATTATTGCACAAACAAAAGCATCTCTCCTAAATTTGGCTCGCACAATGCATCTTCATTCCGCCCTTTCATACATCTTCAAAAGATTTAAAGTAAAAACCAACACATTTTGACATGTCACCATTCCCATCCCTTCCCTTGCGCTCACTTTTGATCAAGAAAACGGGGTGAAAACAACACCTTTGAAACCTCGGCTCATGAGGCTTTTTGGTACTTCTTTGTCAGCAAACAGGACTCCACCACAGTGATGCCCCAATCCTACCGGAACTGGTTGGCACATGGCGGCCTTAAAACAAGGCAACTGAGCAGTGATCAAAACCCTTGTGACATTTTATTATAGTGGTTGGTGAATAGGGATCCTTCTAAGTGCAAGTTATAACCCCTATATAGCTGGGTAGAATAATCCCTTGTATAGTGCAACCAACCATGGTTTTGATCACTGCTCAACTGCTTCCAAATATAGATTGGGATCTAAGATACCCCTGGCTGTTTTCATCCATTCCTCTGAAGAAACCAGTTATCCAATTGTTATGTCATGGGTTTATTCTTGAACAAGAGCCCCTGACTATGGCTGTGATTTCATAAAAACATTCTTTTCCTAGGTCTACTTTTGCATCCTGCCTCTTGACTTAAAAACAAACTGTTCATCCTTATACACTCTTTTGACTTCAAATGCCCTAAGCCCAAAGCTTTCCATATCCCACCATAACCATCCACCATCATCCACCAACTTTCCTTCTCCCAACCCCACAACCTTGCCACTGTTATGGCCAGCTCCATCAACGCCTGCTCTCTCCTTTGCCTGGCAGGAAATGGGTGAAACATCTGGTGGTCCATTCCCAGCACGTCCAAAAACCAAACTGTTTGCCCCTTGGTAGGATCTCAAGAGTCCTGGATCCATAGATCTGGATCATCCTAACTACCATTCTTTGTTTGGTCTTGGACTTCCAGGGCATTTGTATCCATGTGTCATTCAGTTATTGATTGCCGTGTTTTAATGCTTCCAAGACAAGTTCGAGGTCAAGGAAACGAACACTTTCTGACTTACATTAATTCAACACGGCCAACTAAAAAACACAAAAAGAAACAACCCATCTTCCAAGGCTTCTGATAAGCAATCTTTCAAGGAAGTTCATGGACATCATCACATATCATCACCATCATCAACATCTTCAATCCTCATCTTTCTCCTCAACTGGTTGACCAATTCTGTATCTATTACCAGTGCCTGCTCTTCATTGAGACAGCCAAGGATTCCATAAATCACCTCACCGTTGACGTCCAGTGATCCAGAAGCCCAAAAACTAATGGCCAAGTCGATCTAGGTCTTGTTTCAGGGAAACTTGCCGAACTCTATTGATTCTATGATATCCTCTGATTGGATGGCGCTTCTTGAGAATTGCAACTTGGCCGCCAACTTGGCCTATATAAAACAGCATCGCTAAATACTTGAAAAAAACTCCTCGTCTTTGCTTGATTTGGAACTATATACATGAATTTTAGGAAACCGGTTATACAAGTCAACTGTCAACCGACCTCTCTACAAATTCCAGTCTCAATGGCTGCAAAGTTTCGATCAAGCCAACACCGGCGATTGGATCGGGGAGATGCGAATTTTGACGAGGGTAAGTTTCAAAGACACTCAGAATTGTCCGGGTTCTCTTGCGAAGAATACCTTTAGCACATAACCAGCATCCATCTGTATCTATATCTCAGGAATGGGATATGATCGAATGGGAGGAAAAGAGGCCTTTGGACGTTTGTTAGAGATCCAACCCCACTGGGCCAATGGCTGGACGTTTGTAGTCGAGGTTCAATCTCATAATGCCTTGAGTCACAGCCTGTGTTCAAGCTCCACAACAAAGAGGTCAGGCATTGAACGGATAAACGTAACTCATGAAGGTATCAATATTTACAAAAAACCAAGTGAATGTATTAGTTCCCATATTAAGACAAGGTTAAGTCTCCAAAACCATTCTAGGATCAAATGGTTTGCCCTTGAAAATTCTTGCCACGCATGACTCTTGCATTTGCAAAAAACTTTCCATTACAGTAGGAGATTACACAATTCCCTAGTATAGCCTTCTGAGCAGCATTCAACTGGGATAGTTCATCTAGGGATTTGAATTATATGTATATATATAGCAAACGGAAACATTTAGGGATGCAAGAGAATCCAATCATAGGAATTTAAATCATTTCTAGTTGGTGATTTCCACCCATTTGAAAAATATGAGTCCAATTATTGGATCATTTCCCCCAAGTAGGGGTAAAAATAAAAAGTGTTTGAAACCACCTATAGCAAATATATACCCTCCCTGAAATTTACACTTCACCTCGGGAAAATAGGCCGAACTTGCCAAAAAGAAACTTGATTGAAACCACCACCTAGATTTAGGAAAGCACGGATCTATACTGGTGCGCCGTTCAACCCATAGAAATCAATCTATGCACCTCCGAGATATACTCGAAGTGCATGGTGCCACCCTTAATGAGGCAGCCGATACCTTAGGAATGACATGTTTCAACATCAAAAGGTGATGGATTTCCAAGGTCCTTTCCGGTAAAAAATACACTCTCTCTCTCTCTATATATATATATATAGAAATATGTCTGCGAGTACTGTGTGTAGTCACTTTCACACATATTTTTCAAACGCAGGAGCTGTCAGCATGCTTCCAACATGTTCAATTGGAAGGCATCTAAACTCAAAAAGGAGTGTGTCAGAATTAAAGTATCCTCTTGCACTTCTTCGGCACAATCAAATACGTCAAAACATAAGTGTGTGGATATATATAATTTATAATATGTAATTACACTGAACATACTTAAAAAACATGATGCATAATATTGTATCCATGATTATCCATGCAACAATATTACTATCTCTAACCAATCGTCCAATGACGTCATCACATCAAGAAATAAGTCAGCAAACTTGACGCCACACTTCCACGTGAACTTCCCCAAAAGACTCGAGGAAGTCACATATGATGCCATCGAACTTGCCAGACTCCAACATGACCTGTCAAAACTATGATGAAATCATCGGTTGAGTGATGTATGTTCACACATTTGTATACAATGTCATTGATCTATAGAATCATGTGGACTTTGTGAATTTGAGTACGAAACCCATGAATTTCAGCGCCCACCATTTCAAGATCTGCCCGCTTGCAATGCACAGAATACAATGTTTTCAGAACAAGAATGTTGGTCTTCGTTGCACCATTCACAACATGAAATAAATAATATACTGTTACTCAAAATATGGCATGTCATATGATATAATACTGATAATTAAGTCCGTTAAAAAAACATATATATATATATACATATTCATGGATACTATATACATATTGAAGGTATTGCATGAACCTCCCATTTAAACATCTTTCGGAAGGAACACCTGCGCAGCCTGTGGAATTTCATAGGATCCGGCCTGGGATCGATGGGGTTCAACCCGTTCAACCGTTACAAAAAATGCACAGGTTTTGAGCTACCATCCCAGGGCAACGTTCTGATACAGACATATTTTGACGCAAATTTTGGAATGTTCGGAGAAAATCCATCGTTTCCTTCAAACATGCAATACCTGCCAGGTTCTTCAAAGTGTCCTCGTTTGGATCCACAAGTGACCTTTTCAGGGCTTATGTGACCTCCATTTAGGGAATCAAAAGGTCACTTTGAAGAAGCTGGTGGATTAAAGTTTGGACTCATTCCCAAGAGGGTGGGTGACTTGAGATAATTCACAGATCCTAAAGCGATTAAATCGCCGAAAAATTAAGCCCCTTGACGACATACTCCTTGGTGATGTCAGTCACCTTGGACACACTGGCCAAGACGGATTGAATCAGGGCTGCCATGGAAACAGTGGATGATCATCCCAAACATACATCACAAAGAAATGCATAAAAATGCTACCAACAAACAAATGAATATACTTTGCGGATGCACTGCACGCCTACTTCCAAAAGTTTGCTTGAATGCTCCAGTGACCGTAACACAATAATTGGAAATGAGTCGTCTTGGCAAATGGGAGTTGCAATGATGCAGAACAGATCACAAAAACATACATATACATATATCATTACAATATATATAATCATAACATCGTATATAATCATATATATAAATAAAATAGCTATATATAAATATCTATATAATTATATATATACTACGTACATGTATCCATGAACCATGGAACATTGCACTACAGCAGGGGTTGTGGTCCAAACGATGAAATCGATATGACATGCCAATTGCGCATCTGCACATCTTGGAACAGTAGTAGTAGCTTCACGCCAGTCAATTTGCGAAATAATCAATTCTTGAACATTATTGCTTGCTACTACCTCCCCGAAAACTAGCATGACAAAGGAACATCCACCATCTGGAGATGTATTTCCTATTGAACATGGTGATTTTCCAATGTCATGCTAGTTTTCAGGGGTGTATATATGCATGTACATCAATTCATGCACATATGATATATGTATCTGTCTACAATCTACAAAGATTTGTATTAAACATAAACTTGTATGAAGGCATCTATGCGATTGTAATGAAAACAAAAAGTCACATCAGAAACTGTCCAGGTGAACATACAACAAAGAACTACAAAATCAACACCAATGAAGTCCGAAAAGCGCCGGGGACTCAGGGTGTGGCGTTGCAGGATTTCAAAGCTTCAACTGCACCCGCGACCAAATTATCCTGCCAGAACATATAAATAAATAATCTCCAGGCCATATCCATGAAAGAAAGTTCATGATGCAAAGTAGTCAAATTGAAATCATAATATAAATATTGAATCAACTTGCCAATGACTCAAACATATAATCATAGTATATAATATCATCATATACCACATCCAACTACTCTTCAGCAAAGGTGCTTTTTCCGACAGATCCCTTAAGTTGATGTCAGTGGGAACATTTGAGCCTGAAGAAAAGTTTGATGCTTCAAGACTTGTTTCAAGCCAACATTTTTATAGATGCTTCTCTCTTGTTTTCTTGCGCCTTGGCATAAAGAACTCAATACAAATCATGTAGAATGCTACTCCAATCTTGGATATTGAGGCACCAATACATGTGACAGCAAGTATCAAACATAAAAAACACGTTGGCATACCGAAGTGCATATCATTTCTCAAGCCTATGCATGACATACTGTTGATGGAATAAATCCTGCACCACCTGGGAGGTATAAAATCCTGTTAATAATGGGATAAACTACCTACAGTACCAACTGGTGCAGGATTTCATCCATCAACAGTATAAAGGCACAAATCCCAATTTATTTTATCTTTCATGCTACTATTTGCAGATGCTTCCACGTTGTCTTTCCATTCATTACACCCCGTTAACACAGGGATGAATCCATCAACCACAATGTCACAAGATTGAGCGGTCCAAAATAACTGGTTTGGTTGGTGGTTTCAACCGAACCCATTTGAAAAATATTAGTGAAATTGGATCATGTTCCCACATAAGGTTGAAAATAAAAAATATTTGAGTTGCCACCACCTAGAAAACATCAAACCACTAAAAGGTCTGAGTCTAAGTTGCAACACATTCCTTCTGTTGGTTCCCCATGCCCAATCAACAACACATGTCTGTCAGCTGTTGCTCCCCACCCCAAAAGACACAGGCTGCCCGACACACACCACGGAGTTCCATCTGGCACTCACAATTCCAATGTGAAGTCCAGCACCATCAAATGTTGGCAAATCCTCAGTCAAGTTGAGGGTATTTGATTCGATGTTTGCATGAATGATTGTTTTTTTGTTTCCATAGTTTCTCTATATATCGATACCCCCCCTGAAACTAACAACACTTGCGCCGCTGAAAATCAAGGCTGGGAAGATGAGTGTTTCCTTCTGGGTTTTGGCCTATTGCTAGGGGCGGTAGTTTCACAGAGGGTATCAACGGTGGCCAAAAGGTGGATTTGCCACGATTTCTCCGGTCCCCGGCGAAGTCAAAAAAATGTGGTGATCATCAGGAACACCTAACATTGATCTGGAAACCATCCCATGAATTTTCTTCTAGCCAAAAACATGAATTGCCTCACTTCCCCACAACATGGTGGCAAAATGCCTTGCAATGCCTTTTTGTTGCAAATGATACTTAAAAGGAACAACACACATTTGTACCAGCCAACCATCCCTCGGAGGTAATCTCATGCTATATAGAACTTAACAATTGATCAATCATGTCTGGGACAAAACAACAAGTAGAAACACATACCAACACTTCGATGAAACACATGCATAGAACCTGAAAAAAACATGAATCCGTTTGATTTCTTTTATATCCACTTAGCCATTCATCCCCGGCAACACCGGTTCCGGGCACATCGAAAAAAACCAGACTTTGGTCACCACGCCAAACCACGGATTGTCTTTGCACCATCAGGGTTTGGAGCCTCAAAAAAGATGCTCAGTAACTTGCTCCTCGAGTCTTTAAAATTGTGGTAGAAACTGAGCAAAGACACATTTTCAATCTTTCTCTTCGTTGGTGTCGCCATGTCCTCAGTAAATGTTAACAGTCGGTGTTTAAGCTTTTCGTAGCTCATGCCCACAGCCCACTGATCATGAGTCCATGAGGCCCTGGCACTTAAGAATGGAAAAACTGTGAAACGGCAGCACGGCTCGAGCCGTTTTTTGATTGCGGTGTTTTTTGAAGCAAAGAAGGTACCGAACTGCCATGCCACCATGGTACCAAATCACCCTTTTGTTGACAAATTTCACGTTGGACAGCGTCGAAAATTTCGATGAAAGTTTCCATCTGTTCGTAATCATTGACCAATTTCACACATTTTTCGACATCTGGATGGTTCCAAATAATACAAATACCATCAAATACCTGCATCTGTCAAAAGAAGAAACCACACTCTACCATCGACCATCCCGTGGACGTTATGTCTATGATTTGTCGACCGAATGGTTTTGGCTTTGAAGACTATATAGATAGACTTGGGATGTCCAAACTATAAACAACATTCAACATTCACTTTGTAATTTGACCTAAGGAAAAGTGTCATGGAAACAAAGACTTAGCCACTAACCAGCTTGAACCGTTTGACACATCTTGCATTACATGTTGTTTTGTCATCAACCATCTTGAATCACCCTTCCTGAACCCCCCGAATGCCACTGTTTTTGAATGACTCTCTGATCTTCTGGCAGCGGGGCTTGCATCAAATACCTCGGAGACACAAAAAGTGTTGATTCCATAAACATGGATTGTCTCTATATATCTGGCAATCTCTTCTTAGCTTATGTGGTTCATAACAAGCAATGTAAACATGCGAACAGTAAATATTGTATATCATTGCATAATATCCATCTTCAGAAAAACAATAAGAAACTTGACTATATACATAATTAATAGTAGTGTTGATTCGTAGTAATGTTCATGATATATGATAGTGTAAAATATAGATATCAAAACTTCTGTGATTGGTTCCAACATATCAACACTTCAACAAAAATCATGTGCAGTACCTTCCAGCCGCAGCTTATGCTCAAATGCTTTCCCCAAAATTGACCCAGGAGTTTGTCTACCACACCGCAGGCCGGATACACCTCCAGACCTTCACCCCATTGTTTCAACCAAACGAGGAACAAATTTCTCAGCGAATTCAACTCCTGGAAGTGCATGGGTTTGCGTGGCGTTTGCCGACATGTGGACATGTTTTCTCATGTCGTTATTTTGCCACATATCTATTTGATGTGTTCTTGTGAACAGCTTGTTTCGGAAGGTTTGATACCTTTTGTAAAATTGTATCATGGACAGCCGTCTTGTTTGACCCAAAAGAAACAGTGACAGCATGGACAGTATCCACAGCAGCGCTCCTGTGTCGCCTGGAGTAGGAGGTGCGAATCGCAGTGGACTGTGCCTCAAAGAAAATAACATCGAAGACTTTCATAGTGCGTCAAGGTTGTTCTCTTCCAGTCTAAGATGGCAAGCATGGCAGAGTGAAAACAAACAAAGCTGCCAAGTCAATGTTTCAACTAAATTGGATAAAGAATGATAAACACCATGGACCATCGCCTTTCGTATCCCAAGTCTTTGCTCAAGAATCCTAGCAAATTCACCAACTGCCAAGCCACCGTCACGTGCTGAAAACAACCACTTGGTCAACCTTGGTATACTGGTCGTTGTGATTATATGAAGCCCACTGATGCGATCTGAAGTGGAGATCGTGAAATCGTCGTTTCGGAACATATGCTGCCAATACACACACTATGGCTGTTGCCAATCAAAAAAATGCAAAAATATCTAAAACAATAGCAGCAACGTGCAAAAAACAAATCTCCTTAACCTCAGCTATAGGTTAAATTGTATACCATCTTGAACCCACGAAGAACAAAAACAATAAAAACAACACATGGCTGTAGTTGAAATTATCCAATTCTCTGATTCCACTAACCCCCCAAGGCTGCGGCTCATCAATCCGTCGATCGGCTTGATGAGCTTCCTTGAGTGGAATTTGTTGCGGGAGAGTTAGTCTTGGAACGTTACAATTTTCAATGTTCTAGGAGTACGATTTCAAAGGCCATAGGATCCATGTATGGTGTATACGTATACTACCATATACTACCTATATTTACCATAAAAATCAACCAAATGTAGGAACATATACCATGCATGGATGGTATGGGCATGAGAAGTGTCCCACAAAATGTGCGCCAATTCCTTCGTTGGTTTAAAAAAGGAGCAGTTGACAATATAGTTTGGATATAATTGGATATATATTAAAGCGTCAACTTTGAAAAAGCACTCCCTACTAGGACACCATCCATTTCTGCATAGATCTTTTAAAGTAGCGACACGATAGGTTGCTGCATCATGCATTGCCTTTAATAGTAGTATTACTACACAAACATGTATACACTGGTGTTCACCTATACAGTAGTTGTTTAAAGTGGTGTTCTCGGGTTTAGTGTTCTGGGATTCCAGGTCACCTCGGAAGTGTTGATAGAAGCTTCTCTATAGGGGAGTCAGTGTTCATTACAAACCACCAATTAATTCCAGTTTTTAGTTTGGGTAATTTGAAACTTGTGCCAAATAGCAAAAATCTGGTTGGTGGTTTCAACCTATCTGAAACACATCAGTCAAAATGGGTTCATCTTCCACAATTTTACAGTGAAAATAAACACATATTTTGAGTTGCCACCACCCAGGTAAAAATCAACACCAACATCGACAGTCAGATTCAGTAGCCGCAGCCAAACGCTCATTACATCGTGTTTTTTGCCTCCCATAATCCGAGCTTAGATCTCGATATTGCAGCACTGCAAATCGCGTGTGTCTCGTAAAAAGTTGGATTCTGTCTAATCAAGGGTCAAGATTCTGGCATTCCCATTTAGGCAAAAACAGGCAAAATTAATAGCCACATACTTGGAAACCCCGACACAAAATCTTGTCATCCAAACTACTGAAGATTTCTATATAGTAAATCACCAGTGTTTCCTTTCAAACATCTTCCAACCACCTGAGTGCTCTAAGCAAAACACCAAAGCCAACCGTCGAAGGCGAGAAACCTGATGCTGAAAACATGAGAATCCTTGGGACACTTCACTGTCCGACGGACAATCCGGGAAATGTTCACAGATATGAGATTGTTTTCCCACATACCTTTGTAACAAGCTGTCCCTCAAACACCCCACACAGTGCTGCACCACTGTCCTCAACTGTCAATATTTTTGGATATTGGTGATCTATAGATGAACGAAAATACTTCACCAATCTGAATCACTTTCTCACTAAGTCAACAACGGAATCTCAGAATCTGGCACGCAACTACAGTCACTATAATCATAGTTTCCCCCCAAAATATTGCGGGATATTGGTCCAAATCCCACTGACATGACTTTGTCTGCTTTGATCCCCCCATAGGATTTTGAATATAAGACAGAGTCAGAGCTTTTTAATTTATATTAACACTTCCCAAACAATACATGATTGTTTTCGAAAAAAAATCCTCAAGTTTACCTAATATGTATGCATTGATAAGTTTCAACCCCCCATAAATGGCTGTCCTTTACTGACAAACCCCTGTGTTTTTACACCACGAATACAGCTCCCCTGGGGGCCCCAAGCCGCATTGCAATAATCGCCTTCAAGACCTCAGGCTCCGAATTTTCAGGTCCATGGTTGGACGGTTGGGCTTTGCACTGCTTGAAGTGTGGAATTGTGGTTTCCGCTGCGGCTCATGGATTTTTACTGTATGTATATCACTGTATAGTATATCTATATAATTATATATGAATATTAATTCATGAAACAACTAATACAGTATATCAGTAGTCTGTAGTATATATGTTGCTAATTGTTGTTATTTCAATTTTGGTTTGATAGGACTTGAATCCTTCATCAGCCAACTGGCAAATCACCATGACAGTTGTTTCCTCTAAAAGCTGAGGGGCTTCTTTTCAAACTCCGCACTTAGCAGTAGTTTAATATCGACATGATAACTATTTGAAACATACTCAAGTCCTCAGTGTTCAGACATATGCGGTGTTTTTGTATCTTCCTCTGTTTGAAAGCTACCGTACACACGCACTCAGCTTCCTTTTTTCCATGTTGCCTGCACTTTGGCTCCAGCTGAACCTGTTCATTGCCGTCGATTCGATTTGGCATTCCAAGCCATGCTCAGCCAACCAGCGATGAAGAGCAAACCACCCAGGGGTGTCACTGGTCCCAAGACTTTGCGTAAAGCATGGCCCTTTGGTAACAAGACCAAGCCATAGATGCTGCCACTAAAACATAAACAACCCAAGGAAAAGAGTCTGGGAGCATTACCTTTGATGTTTGACAAAAATCATCCAATGAAACGAAGAAAAAAAAGGACTCTTAAGGAAATCTTTCAGGAATATGCACTCAAAAAATGCGCAATTGATTAATTAAATCTAAAAGCACTGCAATCTAGATCATTTCTCACTAAAGAAAACCCTAAAATATCTGAAACTCTTTCAAGTTGCTCTTTACACCAAGAGATGCAGATAAGCCCACCATGACTGCCTAGGTAGTGGCAGGTGGCTTTGAGATCTATGCGACCATATGTAACATATGACATAAGATCATGAAAACAAAAGATGCGCCGAAAGGACCCAATTCTTGTTCTGTGCATGTCTGTGCGTTTCCATCATTTCCTAAGACGCAGGAAAGGAGTGAACCCAACAAGATACAGTGCCAATGACAACTTTGATCCATCATTTGGTCACTTAACATTATTCCAACACATTGAAGGACCAGAATGTCTTCACGTTGGGGCAGCTCACACAATTTCAGGCAAATCAATCAACATTATACTGGTGGTTGACAAATAGGGATCCTCAATACCGGCTCATCGTAATCCCTATATAAGTGGGTAGTATATATAATCCCCTTTATACAGTAAAACACCAGGTTTTTTTTCATTGCTCACTTGGAAATGCCAAGTGATCCACCTCTTAGTTTCCGCTGCCACAAAAAAAAAATCTCACCCTGTAGGTGCCATTTTCCAACCATCAATTTGCAACACATAGGCAATCCTCCAACCCCCCCAATCCCAGCGTGGTTTCTGCAAGGTTACGTGAAGCATCTGATAGGATGCTGCTGTCTTCCAGCTTTCCAATAAGGCAGGATCACTGGTGTGGTTTTTAAGTCCATGCGCACCAAAAGCACCACAAGCAACGCCAATAGCTCCTAATATACCACTCACTGCCTGACTTTTGGAAGACATTTGATGAAATTGGCGGGAAATTCACAAGATCAGAGTCACAATATGTAAAAAATCTACAAACGAAAACATCATCAAAATCAAAACATCAAACAACTACATGTTGATCCATTCTCACTCATACTCTTGGAAGACATCCTGCCCCACTTGGGATGTCAAAAATCCAATACAGGCATATAGCGGAATAAACACCTATTGATTCCTATCTTAAATCTGACGCAGGATTTCTTCTATCAGCAGTATGTTCTGCCATAAGGCGGCAACTGGCAACAGCTCCCCTGTGGTTACTTCAATGTGACTGGGTGTTTAAACATCTTGAGTTTTCCATCAATATGGGAGGAGGTTTGGTTGCCCACTGTGTGACATTCCTTGATTTTCCCAAGCTTTGCTTGAGGTAGGAGACCTCAAAAAGAAAACGGCAGTCAGCTTCACTGTGCATCTGTTGTCTATCCTGAAAGCCATCTTGGAAAATGAACCAACTTCTTGTTCTCGAAATCCTACATACAAGTACCCCAGCAACCCAACAAACGCTTGCTCCGAAACCATGTTGGAAACCTATAGCAACACTTCAACCTAATCTAAGAGTGACATCCCCATCTTCAAACAAAACAGAGATGCAAAGCAACCGCCAAGTTGCGGTCCAATTGGGTTCCATCGTCAATTCAATTTCTAGCTAAAAAACAGTCCGCTTTTGGGAGACGTTGATCTCAAATAGCTGCACAAGGCTGGCTCTTTTCCAAAAATGGTGCTTGGAAACCTAGGGGTAGCTCCTTAGCTCCCTAATTATGAAGGGATCTTAGATACTCCAATAGCTTCAAATCGCCCCAATAACATCCACCAGTTTTACAAAGTTCACCTCCAAGGAAAGCATGGTCAAGAAGCCTTACTGTTGACCATCTTTGTTTGTGTTTGCTCAATCATGAGGGCAACCAAAGAGATGCCACAATGTTGATGTTGTTTTTTCAGGTTTGTTGGGTGAAGGATAAAAAATGAGATTTCTTTGACCTGAAACAAATGGCAAAGACTTTGATGAAAAAGGACTGACTATCAACAAATCAAAAATGGGATCAATCAAAGTCTGCCCAAGCAGTGGAAGAAACAACATGATTGCAAGTGTTCACATTTATTGATTATCACACATTCGAATGGTCAAGTCCGTTTTGACAAATTTAAATTCAACACCTGCCAGTCCATGTAGCACTAGGATCAGGATGCCTTCATTTGACACGACACAAGTGTCCAGTAATACAAAACTCTTCAGGGTAGAGAGGTATGGGCCATTTTTCTGCTTCAGGAAATGCAGTGTGGATTTACCAACACTCCGATCCTTTCACAGCGGACGAATCATCTGTGTACAAATTGCTCTGACAAATCTGCTGGGGTACTGACCATTCGGATCACAATCAAGAAGACGACGAAGCAAACCTGGACCGAAATAGATTGCCCAGAATCCTGAACCAATTTTATGAATGGTATGTTTCATGAAAAGAAAGTTAGTCAATTCACCAAGCTTCATAAAACCACACTTCACCAAATCTTTCGTGCATATGATTAACACCTTAATTTTGTAGATGAGCAACAACCATAAGCATATGTTGGATCTGGTTCATTGTTTTCAGTTTCTCCAATTCATTCATTTATATACAGTATCATTCCATTCATTCCTTCCGAAAGTTACTGTATTTTGACTAAAAAAGACGCATTTGTTCAAATTATCATGGTATCTCCTGCCAGTGTCTGAATCGGAAGGGCTGATAATTTAAGCAAGACTTTGCAAAAACATCAAGTATAAAATATATATATATATATACAACTTCGCATGATTGTTATTTTAACAAAAAAATATTGGTAAAAATATTCAAGTCTTTCACATAATTTATTCTAAAAAACACACGACACGGACAAGTTGTTTTAACTTCTTGCAGCGTTTCCATGGGAGCCAATGCAACGACCAACGACCCTGTCGGTTTTGCGCACCCTGGAAGCATTGCAACATGACCCTGTCTCGGCGAGAAGATCCTAAAAAGGTTGTGGGTACGGCGGGTACGGGTTTGGGAAACCCAGGTTTCGATGGATGTGGGATCCTACCCAGGACGATGACATGTTTTTTGGTTTAATATTTCAAGTAATGTTGACCCCGGATTAATAAACCCCATGGTTGTTTAATTGGGGGGGGTCGCATTTTAAAGGGGATTCATCACTTTTAGGGGTACCCCCTCAATAATCACTATAGGGGTTATTAATCCGGGGTTGACATTAAACAAGTTTATCCTGTCTGAATGTTCACCATCAATTACCAAACAATCTTTCAAATGGGTTCCAATATGTTCCAATCATCTTCCACTTTAACACCTTGCAAAGGGTCATGGTGAGTCATGTGGTTTGATGATTGGTGGGTCCTGAATCACCCTGATGTGGAATGGGACGAGACAGGGGCGAGAAACAAAAACAGAGGTACCAGTATCACAAGAGGAAAACAAGCACAGCTTGCAACAGTGACTCAGTTTGCTGTGTTTCAAATACTCTTTTCCCTGACGCAAACGAAAAAGGATGTGAACTGAAATAATATTCACCCAACACCCGCGGAACTGTAAACAAAACATAACAAAGCGCATCTTTACGATAGATTCTCATGCGCCATGTTTTGATCCCTGTCATCATCGCAACGACTGTTCATGAAAATCATTGAAACAAGAGTTCAGCCTAGGCATGCCATTCTAGCAATTCATTCTAGTAATCCCAGTTTCATTCAAATTGATGAAAATGGCCCTACCTCAACATGGACTTGAAATTAATAAAACAACATGATCAACATCTACAAGAAACCTTTGAGTTCAACAGGTTGATTTTTTTCCTTTCTTTTTGTGGGGCGGGGGGGGTTAGGGTCACGAGCGAAGTCCCCAGGGTTCTCCTCCTAAATCCATCAAGGCTTCCACCTGACAACGGAGATCCCATCGTTGGAGGTCACGTTTCAGCACCCCGAAAAAAAGGTAGCAGAATTGCCAGGATTCGTGGAATTCTGCCGAGTTTGTTTGAGAGTTTTCAATAGATGGTGTATGTATTTTGTAAGGTATGTGATTTGTAGATTGTAGATGTTAGATAGATTTACACCCAACACCTTGGAAAGAAAACAAAGAAACACATAGTTTTTCTTCCAAAAACTGGGGTTTTGGGTCAGAATTGTACATTACGTAAATACTTGATGTATATATATATATATTATATATAGATATGTTAACGTATATATGATAGAGGCTGGGGTTCGTGTGGCTTCCAAAAGAAATGAGATCCCACATGCTTTGTTGATGTTGATTGAACAAAAGTTGTGTGCATGCATTTTGATTAAGTTTAAGCATTCAATCAGCAACACATTTGCATGGATAGAAAATCCACATGAATGAAAACACATGTACTTACAACAAAATGACCTCGTTGAAAAAAAACGACGAAACATACAACTATACAATTAATCATTAATAATCAATTATATAGTATATATAATACATAATAATAAATGATATGTGATATTCAACTTAACCTGAAATCAAACATTCACACCCAGAAAATTATTTCGCTTGAAATGCCTTGAGATGTTTTGATGTTAACCACGCAGCGCGGGCTGGGCAGTGGACAGATGCGTTGGCTGTTCTGGTGTAGATAGTCTCCAAGCCCCTGCCAATACGAATTAAGGCACTTGACACAACCCACAAGAACTCGTCCTGCCTGCAAGAGAACCAAGAATGTCATTCCTTTGTCGAGCTATTAGATGCATGAGAGTAGAACTGGAAGTATATTTTGAGAATTTGTGTGTATCTGCATCAAATGCTGCACATGTATGTCCAACATAAGTCAATAAGCTCAGTTTTCGACATAAAACAGGTTGAGGATAGTGCACTCTTGGAACATTGTTGGAGATTGTTCATGACGCATGCTGCACCTTTTGATCACATCCTCCCGGAAGGAACGCACTTCCTTCCCACTGAGGAAATAGAACAAAGCACACCTTGAATGGTTTTTATTGCTGGAAAGTCGCTCAAAAAAAAATGATGGGACTTACAGTAAGCTCTTGGACATTACTTACAACTCATCGACGAGCAAAAAAGACCTCTGTTCGACTGTTCCAAACGCCCTGCCGAGGTTCCATAAATCATCCACCAGAAAAGCAGCGGAATCACCAAGGACAAAACGCCTTGCATCCAAAAACAAAAACATGGTCTTGTTTTAGAGACATGATTTTCCAAAAACATATTGTGAATTGATCCATGCGTCCTCCCAGCTATCTTTAAAGAAATAATCGACTCATCTACCGTGTCCCCCATCAGAAGAAAACAGCCTAACAACGTCTTCTATCATATATGGCGGACTACGGCCAGAGTATATATATATATATATACACAAAAATAAACAAATATATTACTGTATCCACATGTTGTAAAGATCATACTTCATTCCATTGCTAGCAGTTTTTTTGTTTCAAACCCACATCATATGGGTATGGTCGCGGTTGGGGAGGGTGCACAGTAGGACGTAACGCCTGGATTTTGAGGGGAGGAGGCTCGAGGAGAGTAGCCGCCTCAACATCCATGTCAGCGGCAGGTCCGTCCGCCCCTGAAGACATGGGGACATCCACACCGCTAGCGGGCAGGGATGGGTCAGGTGGGTCAACCACCATGTCGTCCTGAGGGAGCTGCGGCTTCAGGTAGGGCTGCAGTGGTAACCACGGTGGGAGCGTTGACTTCCCCCGACGTATAGGGAGGAGGAGGCGGAAAAGACTGTGTAAAACCGTCTGGATCGTCCCGCGGTGATCCGGACGTCTGGAACGAGGGGGTTACGTAAAGGGGCATGATCCAGAGGTTTCCAAGGCCCCATCTAGAAGATCATGTTTTCATGATATGACATCATGTCTCTACATGAGTCTGTGGCTTGGCCAGAGGTCACATGGAAAGGCGGAGAGGTCTAGCTATAGTGTTCACACTTCGGATTCAACTTGACTGTAAGCACTCTTGGTACCGTTGACATGAGTTCCAAAGTTGATGCATTGTGAACCAAGAGTTTGAAGCAAGGAAAGAAACCAAACAATCACAAGTTTTAACACGGAGCTGGATGTGGTCTGGGTCGGAGCTGGTTGCGGTTGTGGTCTGGATCGGGTCTGGATCGGTCTGGATCCGGGTCTGGATCGGCCCAGAAGTGGACTCACATGTTTGTGTATGTTGCAGCTTGGATGCAGCATGACAAGAAAAGGACGACAAGGTGTGCAGGCAGCAAGTGTGCAGCTTGGCTGCTTGGCAGGCTGGCCTTACAACTTGCAAAAGTGTCAGCTTGGCAGTTTGACAGCTTGGATGTGCAACAGTTGCAGCTTGGCTGCTGGACTGCTTAGCAGCGTAACTTTACGACAAGTGCAGCTTGGAAGCTTGACAGCTTGGCAACGTGGCTTTACAACAGTTTGTTGCTTGGCTGCTTGGCGGGGTGAATAACTGCAGAGCAGGAAACCCAATAACATGCAACCATCACTGGACCAGACATCAACTCACCAATACATTATATCATTCCAAAGGTCTGGATCAAAGGTCTGGATCAAATCCTTTCGAAAGGTCTGGATCGTGTGTGGGAACGGGGCTTGATCCAGACCTTACATTTTGAGCCGCAGCCATATATTGATACACTCAGAAAGTACTGTTGATGGAAGACATCCTGCACCAATTGGTAGGTAATATATCCAATTATGTACAAGGTTTATACATTCCAGGTGATGCAGGCTTCCTTGCATCAACAGTATCACAGTACATTCTCTCAAGCGTGTGTTGGTTGATAATGGGCCTTACTCGACTAGCAACCTTGGCAAAAGTAACCAACGCAACCAAACCCCCTGACGATCCACCTGTGGAAGTCCTTGAGCTTTACCAAAGTGGAGCTTTCTAGCCTCCCATATGAAAAGATCTTCGTCAGCCAAAAAGAAATGTGTCTCACATATAACGTATAAATATATATATATATACATAATTAAATCATATACACATATATACAAGAATCACAAGTTATCACATATCCAACAACATGGCCACGGCCGGTGATACCAACTCAGCTAAAAAAAAACATAAAACATCATATATCCCTATTTACTTGAGAAGGCATTTTCTAGTGGCTTTCTATTATCCCAATCAAATGATTTGGCAAATGTAATCGACAAATAAGCTACAAAATTCACTATATGTCACCCCTCAAACATCATCAACATCACCAAAACACGGTGATTTCTATATTGGTTTCTATCATTTGTTCAACCCCCCGAGAGGGGTTCATTCTTAAAATCCTACCAAAAAAGAGAGGATGAATAACTATAGGCAAAACTTAGGTACCCTTCTTTCAAATGTTCAACTTTTTGTAAGTTGCATAAAAACCCCCATCAAACTTAAATGAGGCTGTTCGGGTAATAAGGGAACGATTCCAAAGATTTGCCACGATATGAATTTTTCCTAACAATGGTGGGTTTCCCCAACAACCCATGGGGTTTTCCTACTACAAATGATCATTTTGGGGGTGTTTTGGGGGGTACCACCATTTAAGGAAACATCCATATTTAGTACACCCAACCTGAACCTCGTTTTTCCTTATGTTTTGTGGGGTTTCAAACTTGAGCTTCCCAACGACACAGCCACGATATCAGCACCCTGTGGGACCATGATGCCACCTCAATGGGATTTTGCGATGAGATTTCTGTACACAAACCCTATGATATCTGTCCAACATGTTAAGCCTTCATATAGATCTTCATACTTAGTACGTGCCAAGACTGACAAAAAATATAGATGTTTGGAAGGTTGGAACTCCATTCTAAAAGAATATCAACATTGATTAGCAGTATTTAAACATTCCAGTGGCATTTCATAGATGTTTCAATGTGTTTATTTGCAGAGAAAATGCTCGGATCTATCCACGTTTCTAAATCCTTCATGGATTGTCTCATAGCCGCTTTGTTTCTCACTGGGAGGCCAAGCGGAAGAAGTAGGCAAAGAAGGAGCTTACATATCCTGAATGTTTCAAGGCATTCAATCAAACATTCGCACAACTTGTTTTTGGATCCTGAATCCTGAATCTTTGATTTCAGCTTTACAACAAATACACTCCCTAAAACCAACATAGCCCCTGAAAATAGGCAATCCCTCAGGAAATTTCATCTTCCAACAGCTGATTTGCAGGGGGGCAAAATGCTAGTTTCAGGGAGGATATCCAAAATGGATTCTGAGAGGTCGGTACAATGAAACCACCCAACAAAATCATCCCCCCAAAATCAGAAATTCCAAAACAATGGACGTCACGGTGATGTTGTATTGCCCACCAGGAAGGGGAGAAGTACATGCAACCAGCACGATTATTTGGAATAGAAACATAATGCCCGGCCTGGTCACAACTTTAAAAAGTAGATCCGCAAAAAAACTACATGAGCAACGGACTAAACCTATTACATCCGCGAAAAGACGTGGCTGAAATGGTAATCGTTTTTTGTGTGTCCCTCATCGTTCCTGAGGATTTAATGTTTGCAATAAAATCAGGCGAACATGTGTATCAAGAGTCATCGTTTTTTGTGTCACCCCTATCGTTCCTGAGAGTTTCATGATGGTATCAAGTATCAATGTCCTGGTGTAACTGTTCCAAAATGTCGGAGGTTTTGGCGGGCGCTCACATGAACCTGTGACCATGTGCATGTATATGCAAACATAAATAACTGAAAAACACATGCACAAAATATGTCGTGCATAACAAACAATATAAATCGTATAGACACAATTAAATACATTTTACATACATGAATGACTGCCTCTTTACACCTAATACTACTACAGCACAGATATTCACGATTTTTCCTTTCCTCGCAAAGATGTCCCTTTGCTAGCAAACATGCCCCTCCCCTCTTCGTGGCACAAATCATCGGCATACAATTTGTATCTATGAGTTTTGATTGAAGATGTTTGATATTTGATAGAGTGGACATCCTCTCTCCAACAAAATCACAATCACAAATGACAAGTAGAAAATTGCTGGTTGGTGGTTTCAACCCATCTGAAAAAATCTGAAACATATTAGTGCCACTGGATCATTTCTCCAGGTTGGGTTGAACATAAAAAAATATGTGAAACCACCACCTAGGTTGGTTGTAACAGTTCAGCGATCCTCTGAGACCCTAAAGTACCATAAGCATCCATAAGCCTGTGCCTTCTGGACTGAATCTTTGGTCCGTTCGCACAAAACATGGGAATTCTCTGCCAAGCATCTCGTGCCCAAAGACTTCTGCTTCTGCCATAACTCACCTACTCTGCTTGCTCAAGTGGTAGGCAAACAAATCAATACCGAGACATTCTACATGACCACAGTTCATTCGATTTATTGTCTGTGAACATGGCTTGGTCCCATGCCGATGACCACTTGATAAGTCTTGTAAGACCGTGCAACTTGTTTTTGTTGATGGCCAAAGAGAAACGAAACCCATGGGAAAGTACGTTTCCAACGCACTTCAACAGTCGCTTGCCTCGTTATCTTGGACGCAGATGTGCCATCTTGATCATAAACATCTAACAAATACCCCATTCCCACATGAGTCTTAATTGAGAACCTCAAGGTACAGCATCCTCGATCCTCGCCTATCGCATGAGGTACATATGCGTGGTCGTCATCCAACAGCATGAGCATATCGCCCTCTATCGGCCTAGGTCTGACAAAAACACCACCTTCCTTGTTTCGCCGTAACTGAGGATTTCTGGGCACCATTTCTGGGTAAATCTCAGCTGGTACAAAATGAAATTGTGCAGCCTTCTCCTTCAATTGGATGCTGCAAGAATGAAAAAGATATCATTAAAGAAAGATACTGTATATAGATACATAGTATTACTGTACTGCATAATCACTGTATGATCCACTTTTTGACAATGCTAAAACCTTTACAAACAAAAGCCCAAATTGAGCCCCTGACTGTCCAATCGTACTTTGAAACCAATCTGCAACACCAAGTAATTTGGTGCCAGGACCAAAATCGTCTTCCAACCAGTGCACCTTCGGGCGGGTTTCCACGAAGAGACAAAACTGCACCAAAGTCGCCCATGTAGACCCCTGAAAACAAACATGGCTAGCTAGAAAATCACCAGTTTTAATACTAGTAGGAGATATATCTTCAAACTTCAAATGGTTGGTGTTCCATTGTCATGTCAGTTTTCGACTGAGGAAACATCAATTCGACATGTTTTCGAACGTCTTTGCCTAGCGACATATGTGAATTCAAAACAGAAGTTGAACATGTTGATTCTTCAGCATGTCTGCAACATCATTCGGACTGCATGCACCAAATCCCCAAAAAGGTTTCACATCTTCGTTTGGAATCACTTCTGATGAATGTCTCTTGGGAATCACTGAATCACTTCTACTTAAAAAGCCCTTGATTTTACGACCTTGAAACAAAACAAAAAAAATCCAGGAGAATGAATCTTGCCAAAGAGCAAACTCTTTCTGGGCACTGCACCCGATTAGCATGACAACCCCACGGATGCGGTCTAATACTCGCAGCTGGGACCCATGTTCATGACACGTACGTATCCAAAAAAAACATCAAGATGAGTAACATGACATCAGAAACAACTATATTATACTATATTGGTACTCTTACTTGCATGTAAAGCACGAGGCAATAACAATTGCATGTATGCATAGACATACATAGACATTCAAACATCAGGTATCACCCAACTATATTGAAGTCAGATTTACGCCCTCTGCCCATTGTCACCTGCGTCCAGCTGTGTTCTGAGAGTAACTTCACCAAGCTCTTTGGCAGCTCATAGCTGCGGCCTGGCTGTATCATCTACATCAAAATCACCCAACGTGACCCAAGAACGAAGGTTGTTTGGAAGATGACCTTCCCTTTCAAACAGGTGATTTTCAGGTTCCATGTTAATTTTCCAGGGTGTAAAACTTGTGATAATGATCTGCCCTGATGAGAACAGTGATTCAGCTTCTATCAAGAAGACAAGTTCCTGCCTTCGCGAAGAGACGTCCGTGGTAGCGATAGAATCAAACGATCCGGTATCACGGTCCTCATGTCGATAGGCGAATTCACTGCATAAAAGGATATTGTACTTGTAAGTAGTTGAAAACATGGCCTAGTATCAGTATTGAACAATCTTGTAGCTTGTTTACTTTTTGTCTTACTCAGAGCCTGTGTTTCTGTGTGCAAAGACTCTGGAAGCAAAAGAGCTGCATTTTTTTTAGTGGCTTGTGGCTTTCACGGTATCTTTCAAGTATACGGCTAGCTGGCAAGTATTGTTCGTCATCGATCTTATTCCGTTTGCACTTCCAAAGTAGACGGACTTTTGCACTATAGTGTTGTCGTCTGAACAGCCCAAATCTCTGTTCTAGAAGGATGCCCGTGAGGGTCCTGTTAACTGTTACACACCGGTATAGGATGTGGGTTCGAAACAACGCTGCTACTGGAAAAATCGCAGCTTTCAATCCTGGTTCCTCCGAAAATACACGGAGTTACATACCTTGAATGTCACCAACGGGTATGATCGCAATGATTGGAATTGAAAGTATGTGGGGGTTTCCTAAAATGCTGGGTTTCCCCAACAACCCATAGGTTTTCCTACTAAAAATGATCAGCACTTGGGGTGCGAGATGGGGAAACCCACCATTTAAGGAAACACCCATATGTGATGGATTTGGGGAAAAAACTAATTTCTATGGATCGCTGATCCCGCAGGAGTTTTTTTTCAAGCATGCTTTCGGTAAGAACAACATCTGCAGCACCCGTTTCTTTACATTATCACTGGTGCCCCGTTTTAAAACACCAACTGTTGACAAAAAACATTCAAAAAACCGTTTTGAGCACTGTTTACCTGGAAACCACAATACGTTCATCATGTGTTTTTGGAGTTTTTTGCTTAAATGCAACGAGTGCTTCTTGTGATGTACAATTTTCAATGTCAAGTCCAAAATGCTCAACAAAACCCATAAACCCCTAAGGACAACAACTTTCTAATCGCGCAAAGATGCTGTGCCACAATCGACTCCAATGCAACACTGGCACCTGTGCTGTATGGAAAACAACAAAAAAGGTTTTGGCAAGTGTTGATATTATCCATGGTTTATTGTTGTGGTTTGTTGGTTTGTCGGTTTGTTTGTTTGTTTGTTTGTTCGTTCGTTCGTTTGTTTGTTTGTTTGTTTGTTTGTTGGTTTCTTTTTTGTTTCTTTCGGTTGGTTTCTTTGTTTCTTTCTGTTTGTTTCTTTAATTCTTTGTTTCTTCGTTTGTTTTGTTTATAAAGCCAACCCGGAACCAAATGACCTCTCTCATCCAGTCTTATCGAATCGGATCCCATCTCACTACATGATTCCTTCAAAGAACAGTGCCAGTGCATTCAGGAAAATACTTTGGATACACTGATACACATCATCTCCACCCCTCCCCGAAAGCTAACATAGCCCTTGAAAAATGATGGTTGGGGACTATGTTCCTTTTGAAATGGTTCTTGTCCAGAGGACATTTGTCCATTTTCAGGGGTGTACATCAACATGTTATTGTTCGTCATTTCAATGGAACATCCCATGAGCAGCCAATCCAACTCGCAGAAAACATCCATAATTTCCATACATCGAGCCACCAAACAGTAGAGCACAGCCACACGTGGTAACAAGCAAAAAAAGAAAAACATGAAAAAGATCAGAAGAAAAACAAAAAAACATGTTCATTCATGATAAACCTGTTGGAAGTGTGCATCTTCTTGTAATGACATCTGTGCTTTCAGAATGCGGGCCTTCCAACCTGGATGGTAAAGAGGTCATTCCCACGATCAACATGGGCCTGGCATAGCAGGTAGCGGCATTCGCGAATTTCATGCACCAGGCACTCACCACCAAAAAATAAAATAAACTACAGTATATACATGGTACAACATCATAATACAACATCTTGGGTGATTTTGTATTATGATTATTTCTTGATGGGAGATTGGTGATTAGTTCAATGTTTGTTTCATTATGATTCTATTTTATCAACATACCTTAAGAATTGACATTGAGCTTACCTTGGGCTTTCCATACGGAAAACCACGGAAAACTTCATTTCCACGTTTCGCCTGCGTGAAGGCGCGACCACCTGCAGAAGCAAGGTGGCCATGAGATCTAGATATATACCATCCAGGGAAAAAAACATATCCCACCTGGGGAGAAGGAAAATCATCGACTCAAAAGTGCCAGCTGGTGGGGGGATCTGTTAGCTTTGAGGAGGATAGTTTTACATAAGACAAGATATCATTACTCTTTTGGACGTCTAAATTGTATATAAATAGTTAAATAACATACCGCTACTGTGCCATTGTTGGAACTCATAAATAGAGTACTAAAACATAACATACTAAAACGACTTGTAAACAATGAAACATGCAGCCGCATATCCACTGTAGCGTTCAGTTAACCTGTAAATCAGCGCACGTCTGCACACAGGTAGTCGAAAAGCATTGAAGAGCTGGGGACAAAGCAAGCACAACAACAAGTGAAGCATACATATTCTTGAGGAATCGTCTCAATCCTGCTAATATTAGTCGAATATTGAATGTTGAGTCGCGTTTCCTTGGTATTATTTGTAGTAAATAATGCCTCCCGGCTGGGCTAAGATAGCAATCATTCAACTAACACTACTACCTTTCCTGATTCAACAGGTTACTAAACATCTGGATGGCTCACTACTACCCTAAGGATCACTGGACCCTCCAATGGAAGCGTGAATGAACCTGTATAGCCAGGGTGTACAGGTCCTCAAAATAGTTAGGTTTGAGGGGTCAGGATACTTGGGTACTGGTACTACGAAAAAATAAACCACCATCTGGAACATCTCTGAAGTCCAAAGTCTCCACTTAATTGGCCCCAGTGTGTCAGGATACTTAGGGTATCTTAGATATTAGATTGATACAGTTGATGCTTCAGAAATCCCAAACAACCACCGTCTGGATGTATAAATAAAAACCTGTTCAATCATGGGAATTTCAACTACAAAAACCTCAACTGGTTGAGTTTCTATTGCGTCATAGACATTCCCCACCTTGGTGAAACTTTTGGCTCGCTTGAAACGGCTTGGCGGCCAAACCTGGCAGGTGGAAATTCCTAACCAAATTCGGCAGGTTGCGGGGGGGCGGCTTTGTCTATATATAAATGCAGATGTATCTATATATGTCAAAATAACGCTAACTTTCTTTCTGTGAATGGTTGCAAGTATGACAAATATGATATGACTATATGTGATTCTGATATTCCGCAACCCGATCTTTGAGCATTTTCGTCAAAGTGACTATCTTATAGGGCCTATCAAACTTGACATAGCATTTCACTGGAGAGTCGTGGTTGGAACACAGGTGCCTTTTGTCGACTGATCATTCGGCGTGTCTTTGTACAGGTAAACCATGGTAAACCAATCGGTCTGCTCGACCGCGTTGCATGGGCATGGCCCCACTAGAGATGAGGTCCGGTTGGCTTTCCAAAAAACATGCGGTTCTTTGAACATGTCATGTCTGTGCTTTTGAACTGTTCCCTTTCTCTTCCAAGGAGCCAGGAGGCATCTTGAGATTCAAAAGGCAAAGCAACAACATGATTTGTGTGTCGTGAAGAATGAACTTTCCTCAACAACCAAAGAGCCCAATCATTGACAGTCATTGCCTTTCACACCCCTAGCGGCCGTTTGCCCCTGCTTGCGCGCCTATTGCGAATGAATGATCAGGAACTGGTTCGACGTTTGCATGAGCAATATGCCATGTGATGTGAATAATGTACAACTAATGACCATTCACACCATGCAAGTGCAGGTCAAGTTCCATGTTTGATGATATGTTCTAGCATCCTTACTGAGCGTGCACATATATTGGACGGACAAGATTAATGAAACATATAATCATAGAACCCTACACAACATAAATAACATCATGAAACGACGAACATAGTGTTTCAGCATCCACCTCCAATTTTCAATCAAGTCTTCATATCCAACACACACACACACACACACACGCAATGCAAAAAGTTATCCAATAATCATCATCTTTAAGTCGTTAAAACCGGCGATGTTCATGGCATCCACACGCTTCCAAACGGAGCTTCTTGTGTGGTGAGGTCTGGGTCAGAATATCTGACTGCCTCATCACCCACAGAGGATTGGCGTTCCATCGCGTGCGACAAAGGTTCACCTTAAGAAAAAGAGCAAAAGGTGATGGGAAAACACATGATTCCATAATGTAATGGGAAGTCATGGGGGTTGTTGATTTGTGTGAATTTTGTTGGAAATGATTCTTTTGTGTCAAAATGTTGGGGGGCAAAAGGTGGGTGTTGAGGTGGTGACCTGCAAAATTCGGAGACTCCTATTGAAAAGAACAAGCAGAGCCATCAAGTTGTGACATCTGCGCAGTGACTCCTGCGGGCTGAAAGGGCTCTTTTAGCAAAATCACATCTGCGACCCCTGGATCTTGTTGCAAGATACTGGATGACACATACATATGAATAGATACCAGGATCTGGATCTAAGAAAAAAAATCAAGACCTATTCATATATAGAGATAAATATAATAAATGTATATCAATCATATTTACACAATCATATAATCATATAGATCTGTAAACACAAATCATGAGACAATGTTAGTCTAGTTGGTGGTGAAATTGGATCATTTCCCCAGGTAGGGATGAACATTTGAAAAATTACTTTACTTCGAGTGATCCCCACCATGACATGTTGGGTGGAGGTTGTCAGGTGAGGGTTGTCATTGAGAATATGATGGGAAGAATGGAGAATTTGAAAACATTGATTTCAGGTTTCCTTGGCTTAGTGATACTAGTGGGATGGACTTTGGTCACGATGTTCCTTTCTTGAACTACTCAGACAGGCTGCCGCATCCATCGGACTTATGTCAGCCTGATCGGGTCAGGTGAGGGTAGACATACAACTCATCTCCTGAAATGTGTTCTGTTACTCTCAACTTCGCAGACTGACTGGAAGCAATCTTCTGACGTTCTTTCTGACATATCTTTTGACATTCTTTCTGACAAATCTTCTGAAATATCTTCTGACATTCTTTCTGACATATCTTCTGACATTCTTCCTGACATATCTTTTGACATTCTTTCTGACATATCTTCTGACATATCTTTTTGACATTCTTTCTGACAAATCTTTTGACACCCTTTCTGACGTATCTTCTGACATTCTTTCTGACAT
>DF239594.1:146438-158683 GCA_000507305.1 Breviolum minutum Mf 1.05b.01 | reverse complement strand
AGGAGAAGGAGGAGAAGGAGGAGAAGAGACTGACATAAAATCTAACAACCCTCACCTGACAGGTGGGGAAAAAACAAATTGAAACCACCACCTAGTGAGACAATGTTAGTCTAAGGCAAAACATCTCCACAACCAACACCCAGTGCCATGGCATGCTCCAAGCGACCGATGGTGTTAGACCTTGCACCAAGGCCTTTGGCCACAGTTGTACCTACCGGTCCCAGGTGGTTCATAGCGGTTCCTTTAAAAAAGGAACCGAGGAATTTCTGGGATGATCCCACAAGCATGGCATCTTTTGAAGTTGGATTTGTTGAAATAGAAATTGTGGAACAAACGTGGTTTTTGTTGGTTTAGATGCAACAGAATTTGATTTTCAAAAAGTCACATTGAGTTGAATATTGCTTCCTTTGATATTTGTTGACCGTATTTTTGAAATCCAGTTTGACTAAGTGAATCTGAAAAACAACTCAACCGGCCTAAGTCACCTCCAGAGTGACGTCGCACCACTTTGGTGTTCCTTGGGTTTGGTTTGGGAACGGCATTTCGCGGGGTGAATCAGTTGGGACACCACCAACTGATTCACCAACAAAACGCGACTCGATGTCTGTGCCACTAAGTGGAAAATGGAAAAAAAACAACTAATCACTTAAGTTAAGTTTCAGCAGTACTACACATCATAGCTCTATGTGATAAAGGGGGGGTGGAGGGAGGCAAGCTTTGGATATGGGGAAGGTCGTGGTATGTTGCCACCAATCAGGGTATTAAAAGGACTTCAGGTGAATAATGAACAACACATATGAGCAGCAAACGAACCTCACCAAACAGCTACCATTCAGAATTAAAAAGAACACTATTAAACATTATACTTCTGTGTTAGTAAAGGCCACTTATGGATATCATATACACTCATCAATCACCACTTGCTCCAGGACCAAAATGATTCATCATTGCTGGGGTCGAACATCCTAATAACTACATCTTTTTATTGCGGTCCTGTTGATTTTATGACAAATACCAAGGATCTGGTTGCGGTAAGCTTCATAAAGTTCCGGACATACAAAATACACGCGACGCGCCCGCTCTGCCACAATCACTGCACCGATCCTTGGCAATATTTTTTTCAGGAAAGAAGACATGCAACAATATTCCTTATATTGTTATCTCTCTCTTTCTTTCACTGTACATGTAATATAGCCATATCATATATATATATATTGTAAATATGATTATATAATTACATATACGTATAATATATTTCTATCTTTACACATATTTCCAGTATCTAATTTTTCATCCCGATCCTCATCAGAAAAAAAAAAACACATCCACACTTTGACCGCGACCATGGCTCCTTTTGGCGGGCAGCGGAGCCTAGAGGGTCAACAAAGTGGGAGTCGGTGGATGATGGCATAGGCATAGGACATGCCATAGTGGGAAAAAACGCTGGTTCCCATACCATCCATGGTTGCCTGGTACATTTACCTACATGACATTTGGTTGATTCTTATGGTAAACGTAGGTACATATACCATGCTTGGATGGTGTGGGAATGAGATGAGTATTAAAACCATGATGATGTTTAAAGGACATTCGACATCAATGGCAATGGGAAAGTCTTCGAGTTGCTGGCATTGACCACTGAACAAAATATGGTGTCATAAATGGTGATAGCTGTGTCATGAGTAAGATGTCAAGATTTCCAGGAACAAACTAACCATCACCATTAAAAGACCATTGACTAACGACGCCTCCAAAATTCAACATAGCCACTGAAAAATGATGGTTGGAAGATTACCTTCCCTTTGGGAAGGTAACTTTTCAGGGACTATGTTAAACTTGAGGTGGGTAATCATGTCCAAATCGTGTGCCCGCCTGGTTGCTCCAGTGCTCTAAAGCTTCTCGGCTGCCGTCTTCACCATCATCGGGGAGTAAAGGTTCCCCTGATCATGTGTTCATTCTGAAAATTCACCAGGGGTTGTAGTTTCATGTAGTTTCATGTAGTTTCCTAGATTGTTTCTTGCGGGGAGAGTATAGATATAACATACCTTGGATATCATTTGCTGTTATTGGAAATATTCAATATTTGAACCGGTTAAACCCTCGTTGAAACAATGTCTTTTTCAGGACAATCAGTGTTTAAACATATATAATCTGTATACAATGATGTATTGTACAGATTAAGATCATATGTATGTGCCTCAAGGTGATTTCACTACACCAAATGACTGACATTGACCATGACAAACAAAAAAACTAAGTACGGGTTTCCATCAGAAAAATTTTCCAATGATGGTATCCATTTTAAATTGTGGGATTTGGCTATGAATGCAATCATCTGCTCCTTTGATAAAAACCCACATTTCAATACACTTCAATCCAACAAATCATTCAAAGTGTACACATCGTCATATTTTTGTCCCTGAATCGATGCAACCAGATCAACCCCACCAACAACGTATTTCCATTATAGTTATCTTATCAGAACAGAACATTGAACATACTCACATAGTTTTCCGGAATATCCTATTAAATCTTCAACCATAACCAGGAACAAAAACAACAAAATCCTTCAATTCTCAGTCAACAAGGATTTCCTTCCGTGAATCTTTGGGCAGGTTTTAACAGATTTTCATCTCCCACCCAGGGGTCCAACGCACCTCCTTTTGTGTTTGCTGTGGTGCTGCTGGCGCCGGGACGACGAGGAAAGGGCAGCGTGATATAGACCAAGCTGCTGAAGCACAGGCAAGAAGCTGAGACGGTATAGGGCAAACCTGAAATGCAGGGGTTCGACTGAGCAATGAAAAAAAAAACCTGCCTGGAAAGCCAAGTGTCCTATTTTTTTAGGCAACTTTACCCCTAAAACCAGCAACTATTGCCTTAAAAATAGGGCACTTGGCTTTCCAGGTGGTTGTTTAGTTTAGGGTGTATCGGGAAATATACTATCCCCACTTATGTGGGGATTATCTATATAACTTGTAACAAACCATGGTAAGAATCCCTATTAAACAATTATATAGTACAACCGAAATGCCAGGCCGGGTTTTTCTCGTGGCTTCACTGTCGACTGCCCTGAGGTAGTGGTTGATTGCTTGATCTATGTTTGTTGGTATGAGTTAGGTCAACTTAGGGTATCTCAGTATGTGTCGGATTGATACAGTTGATGGAAGAAAAATGAAGAAATCCCAAACAACCGCCTGGGATGTATGAAACCTTGTAATCTAGTGGGATAAACTACATATTGCTGGTGCAGGATATTTTTCCATCAACAGGTCAACTAATGGTAAATTACCAATTGGTGGTTTGGGTCCCGGTGGTTTAGGATTCAAAGGGGGTACCCCTGCATAAAAATCCCTTTCAGTTTGGCTGACATGCGGATGCAAAAAAACAAAAACAACCAAGGGGTGGCCAACAAGGCAGGAATTCTCAAGATGTTCCGAATTCGTGAATGTATTTTGTTTTCCTGATGCTTCTGCTCCTAGGAATCATGGTGTCTACAAAAAAAAACCTTCAGTTCCCCAGTTCCAATCCCAACATTGACATGATTTCCGAAACAATTTCAGCCGGGCAACCGAGGGAGTCTTGGTAGATGCTGCCTCCAACCAATGGCCCCAGGGAGAATCCCAAGTTCAACAAGCCACGCTCCATGCCATAGACAGCTCCCTTGCTGCATACAAAAGTCGACTCAAGCCGGGGACTTCTGAAACACTGATTCAATAGGTTAAAGGAATCAACTTGGGTCATTGATACATGGTATTGCAGAAAATATTGAAAAACGCTTCAAACCTATTTAGTTTCCCCCCAAAAAAGATTTTAAGATGTGAATATCTTCTTGCGTCGGTAAAATGGGAGGTGCCAACACATCCCGCAACCTTGGGGGTGGCCAGGGCCACCTGCCTGATACTTCTCTGGCACCAGCTGTCCCACCAGACTGGTTTTGCTTGCCACTTCCACGATGGTTACAGAGCAGCCGAAGAGGATGGCATACAAATACCTGAAACAAAAATCATCTGGTTGGTGGTTTCAATCCATTTGAAAAATATTAGTCAGAATGGGAATCTTTCCCCAAATAGGGATAAAAATAAAACATGTTTGAAAATTTGAAACCACCACCCAGTCATGCTCTTACATCAAAAGTCTTGAAATACGCAGAGGATACGATACTAACACAGCATAGAATCGTGAAAATATTATCCGGTCATGAATCACCAAACTCTTAAGGACAAACCAGGACTTTGATCACTGTTTTGGAGCTTCTCTTGCCATCTTGCAATCGTGCCGTTATCATACGTTGCATGACATGATCAAACATCTTGCGGTCATCTGTAAAACCCGCATCAAAAACACAACATTCCTCCAACACATTGGAAAACCGTGCATTCACCAATGGTCTGACTGTGAATCACGAATCATGGACCCTGAAACCAAGCACTGGAAATAGCTGATGGCAACTTGATCACTTGGTCACAGGTCGTTGTTTGAATGCTTTTTTTCCCAAGATGCGGTGTCCACCAATATCTTGTCATACTCATCAGCACCTCAAATGTTGACTCGTGTTATTGGAGGTCCTTCAATACCAAACGGGACTCACTAACTTTTATCAATTCGTAGCAAGTATAAGTAGAGGTAGAATGAGGTAGATAGCATTTCAACTATTGGAGTGTTGAACATGTTCAGTGATGTACCTTCACAAGCAGCAATTCTCATGAGAGTTGCATTTGGTCATGAGTGGTTCATTGGGCAACAATCCTTGAAGGAAAGCAGCACGGAACTTTGATGATTTTGTTTGACGACCCTTTCAAAACAACTAAAACACTTGGCAACTCCCAGCCATCAATCTCCTGAATTTGCGACCTGACCCATCCGGTCAAATTGTACCATATTGTTTTATCATATTTATTGAGAGCGGGGGACTGTGAGCGTGCACTTTTTAACCCTTTTAGTAGTTATCTATAGTTGTCTTGTAGCAACCTTTCCACAAGAAGCATTCATTGTACAAGCTGGCTTATTCTCAGAAAAGGTTGAAAGGTGATTGTTCTAAAATTCAATTCTCTAGAACGTCATCTTTATCTTTACACCTACAAAGCAGCTATGTTTCAAGACATGTGCGGTTTGAAGCGATTTGTCTTAAAGTAGAGCTATTGCCGTCTATTTGGTAGAGCACCTTTACCTTTAAAAGTATATAGCAGGTGGTCAGGGGGGGGTGGAGTTGTAAAAACAAGAATTTGATGTTTTTGGAAGAAAAATGTAGCAAACAAGAAGGTACACCATACAAGAGCCACGCGCATGAATAAATAATCTGCCATTGTAGGTATTGCTTATCTGCCTAACCAAAAAAATGCTTCCCTATAATCCATGTGTTGTTTCAATGGTAATTGTAAAAATCATCATTGCAAAGAAAATTGCACTCTTCCTAACAAAAAATTCTTCTAAATAAGTCAGCTTTTTCATTCTGAAGCAATCTTTACTCTTGCCACAAACCCTGCCCCTAGAATCTACCTTTTGTTTCCAAAAAGTCCAGTCTGGAAGAAGCCCTACTCTTCCAGAAAAGCGCATTTTCTTGATGTCCTTTTTTTAATTAATTGTTCTTTGAAGTTACCTTTTTCATTGTGAAGAAATCTTTACTATTTCGAACAAACACTATCCTCATAATTTACTGTAGTCCGGTCTGGAACCGAGCCCTACTCTTCCAAAATAGTAGTTTCCCTACATGTATCAATTTTCTGGTTTTCATTGTGAAGAAACCTTCATATACTCTTCCTAACAAACACTATCCATGTAATCGACTTTCCTTTCGAAAAAACCCGACCTTTAGAGAAATAAGACTTTTCCTATGTGTATCAACTGAACTTTTCTGAGTAGTTCACTCTTTCAAGAAAAAAAGAAAACATATTATTCTTATCTAATAAATTCTCTTCTTGATAATATTGATAACCCACTTTCTTCCTAAGTACCATTTTTTCTTGAAAGAGAACCCCTCCATCTTACTAGCTCTGTTAATGTACTTCCCTTTTTCTTTTAGAAATTATGTTTTGCAGAGAGCCTGTCTTAAACAAAACTTTTTCAAAACATCCACTCTTTCTAACAAACACCCCCATATAATTTATTTTTCATTCCAAAAGAATCTGATCCTAAGAAAACTCTACTCTCCCAAAAGAAGACTGTCCCTGTATGCAACTATGAACTCTTCTTTTCTAGGTAGTCAATTCTTCAAAGAAAAAACATAGTCTTCTTAACAAATTTTTTTTATCCTGTTTTCAAAAAAAGAATATGTGGGGACAATTGGGTAGCCATAGGGCCATAGTGTCGAGAGTTTAGTTTTTTGGTTTTCTCGAGGTTTCTGCCACTTTTGGTCAAACCCCCAAAACAACCTCCAGAAAACGAGAAAAACAAAAACAACCCAATGAGAGGCAAACGTGTAATGCAAGATGATTGCAAGACAGNGTCAATGCAGCGACAGGGGTGAGTGGGGCGAGTGGGGCCAGTAGGGCGAGTGGGGTCAGTGGGGCGAGCGAGTGGGGGTGGTGGGGCAAGTGGGGCGCGAGTAGGGCGAGTGGGGCGAGTAGGGCGAGTAGGGCGAGGGGAAGTGGGGTGAGTGGGCCGACATGGGCACCGTTCTATGTTCAGCCTTCCGAACTCGCCACCAGCTTCATGTCCCATCAAGCTGACTTGCTGATCCATCACCATCTTGCCGGGAGGCCATAGATTGATAGGTCAAGCATGGCTCGGAGTAGATCTTCGGACTCCTGTCCTGTGATTGTTCCGCATGTCTTGAACCTAGTGGCCTCATCCACCATCAAGATGAACCACACGCTCTCCCAGTTGAAGAGGTCCATCTGAACCTTGTATTGAAGATGACGGCACCGTTCGGTTCGGCAGCGGACGAACTTCCTGCAGACTGCACAGGACTTGACTGCCTCCTGCGCCAGAGTGATGATCTCCGAAGTCATCCCAGCACGACGCAGCAAGTTCATGAAGTCTTGCGCTGGCGAATGCCAGAGACGTTCATGAAGTCCAAGAAGAAGCTGCTTGCACTTCGTGGAGTTCTCTTCTTCGTAGAGCTTCGGCAGCCTGCGGAGCACCAACTTCAAGTTGTAGTTTGGACGGATCGGTTTGATCTCCTAGCGAACCTGTCTCGAACTCCTCTTCTTGCTCGTATGGTGCATCTGCCGTCTCCTTGTCATCTTCCTTGCGCTCTCTGATCTCCGGTTCTGCAAGCACATCATCTTGCCGTGGTGGCAAGGCTCTCTCAGGTGGTCTTGTTCTCGGCCTCGAAGCGGGGGCAGATGGCGCTGGAACTCCTCCTTCTTCGGCAAAGTCGTGGCCAAAGATTGTCACCATCCAGTTGTCCTCGTCCAAAGCCTCGTGGATCTGAGAGTGGCTCATTTCTCTCATGTCCTCTGTTGGGTTGATCTTCCAGTCCTTCACATCTCCATTGATGATCAACCTGTAGTAGCTTGACTGGAATGTTAGGTGGGGTTCAGCCACTGCTTTATGAAACGGCCTCCAAGAAATCAAGACCGCTCGTACCATGAAGTGCTCCTTGAAGATCTCCTTGAAGAGCGCCACTGAACCGCATTCTCAATCCAGTGACGATAGCCATGCTCACTCGAAGCTGTCTCACTGAAGATACCCAAGCATCTCCAAGAGCAACTTCTTCAGCCAATGTCGTTGTTGTATAGGAAGAGGTTTCGCTGAAGTGCCGTTGAGCTCGACCGCCTCCAATACTTCAGAATCAGCCTTTCTCTTCCACTCTGCCAACGGGTCCGGTGGCATAGTGGATCTTGCTCTTGGGCCAGTTCCTGGAGCCCAACGTCCGTGTCGACATTCACGTGGCACAAAGGAGTGTGGAATGTCTCTCGGACACATCCGTCCAAGTTGACACCTGATGCAATCGTAGTAATGACCCGTGGTGTGATAGGTCATGTCCCTTGGCCACTTCTTCACATTCATGAGCTTCCTGTTGTAGAGAAAGTTGATGATGTCCATCTTCATCCTCTGACACATCAACTTCGGATAGACAGCCGCTGTAGCTGTCCTTGCAACTCCTCCTGGTCCTTGGCCTTGTAGATGAGCATGTTGCACTCCTCCATGTCCTGAGCACCTCAAAGCCGTCCTTGTCCATTTCACATTCGAACCCAGTGCGGTAGCCTTCTGAACCGGAAACTTGTTCTCGTCCACCGATCCATGCATGCACTGGTCAACTCTCTGCTTGTTCTTGTAGTCGCCCAAGATCCCCAGCCGTAGGGAATTCTCAGGTAGAGCTTGCCACATAGCGCTACCCAATGGTTGTTCTACTCCATAGCCTCGTCCATGTATCGATTGTTCCTGGCAGGAATCTTGCACAAAAGAAAGTCCTGGCCAATCTCGCTTCCTCTCTTGTAGTCGCTCCATAGGATCCTTTGAGCTTCCAGCCACTGACCATGGAGCACAATCGGGAGCAAAGTGCATGTAGCCAGGTTGAAACTCCTTCTGCGCCTGCCAAAGCATCTGCTGGTGGTCGTAGTTGTTGATATCCCAGCCGTAGCGATAATCTACCGGAAATCCAACTACTAATCCTGCCATCAGCAGAATCAGTGATAAGCGTCCACTGCCGGAGCAAATTTCCCAGGCATGCCATCGTAGACCTCGACCTCTGGCTCTGGCAAACCAATCCTTGAAGTTGTGAGGTGTAACTGGGTGGTCCCGAGGTGCTGTAGTACACCTCGGGTATGGCTCTGTATCTCTTCTTCAACTTGTAGTTGTCCTCTGGAATGTCATCTTTCTCATCGGGCTTCGACATCCAGTATCCGCAGGGTCCCATGCAAGTGTCATCGTTGTGCTTGTCGTGGTGAATCTTTTCAAGATTCTTTTCCGAAGCGCTTACAGCCAAAATGGCTGGCTCCGATGAAACATCCTTCTTTGGCGAAAGATCTGGTCCTCCTTGTCCATGTGGGGCTTCTGGTAGTTCATCTTCTGCGTGTGGCGTCTTACTTGTCTCTTTTGCTGCCTCTGTAGGTAAATCAGGAAGTCCTGTCGTTGTACCATCATCCTCAGCTAGTTGTTCACCTTCTCCACATTGTCCTTCATGCTGAGATTCACACCGGTCAGCTCCTGTTTGCCTGCCCACTCGTGACAGAAAACAGTGAGCCACACGCGGGTGAACGTCATTCCACTTTTCCATGCTTTGTTGAGCAACCTTGGCACAAAATAGCACGACCTCTCTTTTCGTCTGTCCTGCAACCTTCGCCGTGTTGTCATGGTCCGTAGGCAGCATGTAGTGACCGCTGTCTGTAAGTAGAATCCGAAAGATTTGATAGTGCTTCACCTCCTGATCTTTTGCAGCAACCAGTAGGATTCCGTCACCGTTCTCGAACCAATTGGTGAAGATTGCAGCATCCATTTCACGTAGTGCCGGGTTGCCGACAAGAGCCGGACAAAGTGATCCTTCTCCTCCGAGAACATCAGCCGTGTAGGTGATAGGTTGACCACCTGCCAGTAGTGGTAAAGTTACCAGTCCAAGCGTAGCATCCGAACTCTATCAGCAGCCCATGTCTCTTTTACAGCGAAATACTGCTCATGCAGCAAATCCTGTGAGTGGAAAACCGCAAAGGTGAAAGCCTTGGCATGCTTCTTGTCAGGCTTCGTCTCCTTGTTCTCCTCAGCCGATGTAGTCGTAGATGAAGTAGGTTGTTGACCACGTCGCCATAGAAAATCCTCTTCCTCTGATGAAGTGTGCACCGTGTACTTCTCCACCTTCTCATCACTGAAGTGCACCCTTGTCGTCGTAGCTGAAGCGGATGTCCTTGTTGTAGTCGACGTGTCCGGAATTCCTTCATCTATCTTCAGACCATGAGTTCGGCTGAACCAATGGCGCTTGCCATATCCTTTTCCTTTGCTCTTTCCTTTTCCATACTTGCTTTTGCCTTTTCCTTTTCTTTGAAGCGAGGTCTCCATCTGTAGAAACCTTTGCCTTTTGACTTCCCTTTTCCTTTGCTCTTTCCACTGCCCTTGTCACCCATGGGGCAGTCCTTTGCCATGTGCCACTTGCTTCCGCAATTGAAGCAGCCATCATTTCCTCCTTTGCCATTTTCCTTTGTAGTAGTCGCCGACAGTCTCGTCCTTTCCTTCATCACCTTGTTTCTCCTCTGCTGAAGCTGCTGGTCCAGGCTCTGTCTAATTCCTCAGCCTCATATCCATACCAATCCCATTCGTCACCTTCTTCGTAGATCCATTTGCCGTCTTCTTCTTCGCCACCATATCCATACCACCAGTCGTAGTCATCACCGTAGTCGTAGTAGTCATCCTGGTAGTAGTACTCCGAATCCGGTCCATCCCATAGTACTCCTCAGTGCCGTAGAAGATCTCCGTGTCATTGTCATGGCGATTGGGCGAGATCCGAAGAGCAAGTGCTTTGGCATCATTGAACCTGGTGTAGTCTCCATTGACCTGTAGCTTGATGTCATCGATCGTCTTTGGGGGTAAGCCACTGTGTTTGAATCATAAGAAGAACTTCCCAACGTCGTTCAAGTTCAAGCCCGCTCTGTCATGTGCCTCATCGTACCTGGTGTCAAACTCTACCGAGTATTCCGCCAATGACAGCTTGTTGCCTTGTCGGGAAAGACTAAAGAACCGTTCCAGTGAAGCGGTTGCTAAGTCCTGGTCTTGCTGTCCAAAGGCTTGTCGCAAAGCATTCACCAAGAATTGTACTCCAGATGGTATGTGATGTTGTAGTACTGCTCCACTCATCGGGTCCAACACCTCGTCGACCGATAGTCGTACTAGAGCAGCGTCACCGACATCGAACGTTCCATCTGGCCTCGGCACACGTAGCGTTGTAGCCACCTTGGACGCCCGTCCATATAGCCTTCCGGCTATCAAAGGTCCAACCAACTCGTCCTCCACATTGCAGATGCGGTACCAGAGCTTCAACTTGTCGAAGTAGCTCCGTAACGGGTAGTTCGCATCTCCAGGCCCATCCTGGTGGGACATCTCGTCTGTACTCTTGCAATGGAATGGATCCAGACGTTGGTGGCGGATTCATCTGGTAGACGTCCTTCTAGATGATCGTTTCCTTGTCAATAGCCGTCTGTGGTGACTAGAGGGCCAGTGATGCCACCGTAGAAAACCTTCAGCTCCAGCTCCTCAGATGCCAGCACTGAAGTCACCAAAGAGCACCCAAAGTCGATGCCCTGGATCTCCGACCGTTGTAGATCCTGCTGTGCTCACACAGCAACCTGAAGCCAGGTAGTAGCCTTGCAAGTAGGTGCCGTGCAAACACAGCCCAAAGGAACAGAACGTCGACACCGACGCTCCGCCAAACTTGATTTTCGAGCAGCTCAAGGGCCCTGCGGTATGTCAGGTCTTAAGGCTAGTGCATCTATATGTGACCATGAGTGGTATCCGCTGTACATGTAGAAATTCACTGTTTACAAATATATATATATATATATAATTATGTGTTTTATTTTTTCCATTATTGGTGTTCCAAATATGTTTTTTTCCATCCCAGAAATCTTGCATAGAATCATCTACTGTAATGCGATTTAGGTGTTTCAGCTGCATATGGGGTATTGTCGTTTCTGTTTTTTTCCAAGCTGCCGGAGAATCCGCCATGATTTTCTGAAAGATCTATGTCTGCAAGGAAAAATGCGTCTTGAAAAACAGTCACAAAAGAATCGTTTTAAGATGGATCGAAGTTGTCGAAGTTGCTCAAAAGCTTTTAAATCCAATGGTCTGGGTCCCTCGGTGTAAAAAAAATTGCAAGCCCTTATCCGAACCTCTTCTCTTTAAATCAACTCTTTTTCTTCATACAGACGTCTTCTCTTTAAGTCAACTCTTTTTCTTCATACAGATCTCTTCTCTTTAAGTCAACTCTTTTTCTTCAAAAAAAACTCTTTTCTTTAAGCCAACTCTCTTTGTTCATACAGACCTCTTCTCTTTAAGTCAACCCTTCTTCTTCATAAAAACTCCTCTCTCTATTTCAACCATTTTTCTTCATACAAACCTCTTCTCTTTAAGTCGACTCTTCTTCTTCATACAGATCTCTTCTCTTTAAGTCAACTCTTTTTCTTCAAAAAAAACTGTTCTCTTTAAGTCAACTCTTTTTCTTCATACAAACCTCTTCTCTTTAAGTCGACTCTTCTTCTTCATAACAGACATCTTCTCTTTAAGCCAACTCTTTTTGTTCATACAGACATCTTCTCTTTAAGTCAACTCTTTTCTTCATACAAACCTCTTCTCTTTAAGTCACTCCTTTTCTTCATACA